>ML660777.1:14454433-14609375 GCA_007570785.1 Antilocapra americana
ACACACACACACACACACACACACACACACACACACACACACACACAGACACGTAGAGTAACCAAAATGTTCCCTAGATCCACTATACCTTTCCCCCAATTTCCCTGCCCTTGCTTATGCTCTTCCCCCTCAGAGGGTTTCTCTACCTTATGACTAATTCCTACTCTTCCTTCAATTCTCATCCCCTCAAATGTTTTAATCTTGTTGATAATACATAGGATCATATTATCACAATAATATCCAGTGCATTTCTGGAAGTCTTTCCTAAATATGCTACACTCCTTCTAAATGGTAGAGTTCATAATCCTGCTATCATAACCCCATCTTTTTAAAAAAAGTTAACATTTGTGTGTTATCACATGTATTATACTTTCTTCTAATTTGTGTACATAGTTTTTTCTCCAGGAAATTGTGACACACTTCAGGTTGGGTCCAGTGTCTCATTTACCTCCCTCTCTTTTGCAGCTAGCCCTGTGTATGCTATAAAATAAAGGTTAAAGATAAATATATAGGTAATTTCCCCCTATTAAAGTTCATTCTTAAATTAGTGTGGATTACAGAAAAAAACAGCTACATTGTGCTTGTTATATGCCCGGCATTGTTCTAAGTGCTTAATATATATTAACTCATTTAATCTTCATAAAAACTCAGTGAGTTGGATACGACTATTATCCCATTTTATATATAAATGGTTAATCAAGCACAGAGAGGCTCAGTGACTTGCCTGAGATTACACAGTAAGTGTCAGATGCTACAATCCAACCCTGGCCTGTTTTGCCAAACTGTTTCTCAAAAACATTTGCTCCCTCAACCAGAGTCCTGTATTTCAGAACCCTTTCCAGCCCTGCCATTAACCAGCTACATGGTTTGGAACAAAGTTATTCAATTTATCTGTGCTTTAATTTTTTCAGTTCTGAAGTAGGAAAATTGATAGTACCAACCTCATAGAATCAATACATGTAAAACATTTAAAATGGTTTCCAACACTCAGTAAGAACAACCACACACACACACACACACACACACACACATTGAATAACTGAGAATTTATTGTATACTATGTAGTTAATTGAAGCCATACTGCCTCCTGCTGATGATTAATGGTGTCTGGCTTCTGAAGAAGGATAATATTGGCAGATTTTTTTTTCTTTCTTTTTTTTTTTAGCCTTTTTATGAAGGATGGGACTGGGCTGTCACTTTCTCTGAAAATGAGAAAGAGGAGGTCAGAGGTGTTCATGATAGCAACACAAAGGACCTTTATATGGCTTTAAAAAGGATTGCAGTGTTAGGAGTCTGTGAACTTGGGCTTCCATGGGCTTACAACACTCATCTTGACCTCCTTTCCGTCCTTGTAAAGGGCAATGGAAAGGCACCAGGTAAGAAGGAAGACCGTTTTAGAAAATCTTTCAGAAAACACAATCTTGAAAGGAAATTAAAAAGTTAGAATTCTGCACAATAAGAAAATCCTGTTCATTGAGCCTGTTGAACAGTTATCAACAATTCTTTAGAAGACTCCAGCAGTTTACATGTGGAGCCAGTTGCTTTCTAATTGCTACAGCAGGCTACCACTGGGAAGAACAAAGGAAATATTTAGCACATCGTAAATTCTTCTGCAGCCCTGTGGAGTGGCTGGAGTTCAGATTACACGTTTATAACTAGCATTTGAGAGTGATTTCTACTTCACTTTGGGAAAGTTTTGGGGGGAAGTTGTTCAGCACTGTGCCTTCTGGAGAAGGGCAGACCAAGTGTTTAAATTCAACAAATCCAGTTCATCTGCTGGGATCCAGTGAAGCTTGGAAAGACATAACAATGGAAAACTCTTTACCTTTAAAATTTGCTTTTTAATGGGAAGTAGATTACTACAATGGATGGAAAAATGCACCTCAGATACACTTAGCTTGGGGGGTGGGTACTCTGACAGCTCTGTACACTGGACAGTGGTTTTCACATGGGCCAAGGCTGAGACAGTGAAGAATAGACTGGACCTAAAAATAGATTCAATTCACACAGACAAGGAAAGTAAGCAAGAGAAAGGCAGTAAATATGTTTCATGTCACCAAAAATGGATTGAAGAAGCTGCACCTCACAGCTAGGCAAGAAACCATCCAGTAAGAAACCAACAGTCCAGTAAGAACAACAAAAAAACCATTGGGGTATGAACAGTCAGAGGCCAACTAGGATGGCTCTCAAAGCTATTACACTCATGGTACAACAGATGAATGTGTAGGTCTGAAGTGTCTTTGCACTGAGGAAGATGGTCCAATTCTCTATAAATTTTAATGGGTACATTTTCTTAGCAAATACAATATATTCTGGAATGATTGGCTGATAGTGTATTATGAGTCATCTCTTGCTTTAGGTCTTTGTACCCAGTATAGCCAAAAGGTCTACCTTGTTATTCTTCACCCAGATGATTGATAAAATATAGAAGGCTATTTTCCCCTGTGAAAATAAATGAAAGTCTACCCCAGCACATGGCGGATTAGACTGAGCTTCAGGTCTTTCCAATGATTAAAAAATGAATGCTTTTCTCGGTTGGTGATGGCTACATCTCCCATTTTCCCTGCAAAAGGACTGGTAACCTTCTTACTAACTTGCCCAAATTACAATTGCACATTGACTAATATTGGGGGAAATTCACAAATAAAGTAAAAATAAGAAAATAATCTAGATGAGTTTCCTACTTATTGAGACTAATTTCAAGGTAAAATCTCTATAGATTTAAACTACAGAGAGGAACATAAACTGTAAAGTCAATATCTTCCCTCTGGCCAAATTTAGGATAGTATTATTTTTTATTTATTTGCTTTAAACATTAGTGAGAAGGGAATATTAGTGAGAACATTAGTAAGAAGGGTGTTAGTCCCCTTTTAGGTTTTGGTGTTAGTCTCCCTTTGTTAATTTAATATTTAGTTTCTCTTCCAACATCTTTCATCATTTTATGTAATTATCAGCTATTTGGCATGAAAATTTTTCTATTATTTTATATATATAACCTGTACTTTAGTAAGAAAGAATTAACCTTTTTTTGGTTACTCAGCATATATTCTGAACATAATCTGGTTAAATAGTAAAGCTTTTTTTTTAAACCTGCATGACTGAAAAAAAAAGTGCTGAAAGCAAATGAAAAATGATTTTAAACCATTGAACTGGTCTGAATTGCCTTCAGCATCAATCTGGTACCCACAAGAACTACAAAAATGCATAGAATGTGCACTCTGTTGCTTGCAAACAAAAACAAAATTAGCCATACCTATGTAAAAAAGTGTATACATATTTTCAGTATTTGAAAAAATGCCTAGAAAAACAGTGAAATGTATGAAGTGATGAATAGTAGATAAATTCTTGCTCAGTAATATAATATTTGTGAATGTACACTGCCAATTGATTTTCACTACAAATTAAAATCTCCGCACAATTAACAGACATTTAAGCTCCACCCATTGACTTGCTTATTTCAAGCAACATGATACAAACAAAATTCACTGCAACCACCCCCTCTGGATTTCAGTTTAATGGGATTTATTCGGCACTCATAGGTATAAATACTGGCCTAGCATAGCTGATATCACTAGAAATTTTATTGAATAATTAATTGCTATATTTAACCACAGAGTCTTACCAACACTTTATTAACTACACCAACTCAGGTATTTAAAAAACTAGTATAAGAAAAAAACAACTCTAATAAACATAATTCTAAGAGGGAATCTTCTATTGCTGTGGGGCTTATTAAAATTGAAGGTCTCATGTTTTAAGAAGAGAAAAAAAGGAATTCTTTTTCTGCTGTGGAATAAATGGACTATCTCACCCATGAATAATGATTAACGTCCTTTCACTCAGAAAAAAAAGACTTGTAGGGGTTCACACCTGCAGCATTCATGAATTACAGGCCCCATTCCCTTGAAAGAAACTTAATAATGACTATTCACAGGTGAAGTGTGCTTCAGTTGGATATAAAAAGTTGAGATAAAACCAGTCAGCTTTGTTTCCAGTGCTGTGATTTTCCCAGCATTCCATCCCCTCTAGTCACTGCAAAAATACTTGAGCAGCTTTAGAGTTATCCAAAGGTGGTGTTGTAAATACCTTTTCTTCTCAGCTTAGTTCTGTGTTTATCAGTGATTCAGAGGTGGTTTTAAAGGTCAGAAAAACAAGCTGCCTGAACACTTGGATTCAGACCCAAGTAATAAGGTCGGCATTTTTACTATTGTTCTCTTCCTAGTCCCATCCAGGTCTACACTGACCTGAAGTTTCCTCACTCTGAGCCCCAACTTGTCAAATTTGACTATATAAATACGAATGTAAACATACATACCATTAAACCAAAAGCACAAATACAAAGTATAAATGAGTATAAGTGTATATATAAGCTTGAGGAGAAATTCAAACGTAAATATAAATGAATGTAAAAGTATACATAAATATGTTTTACCCACTTGGGAGAAAGATCTTTGATTATTTTAATTGCTGTTTTAATTCAAGGAAGATGTTTATGATCTCTTTTTTCTGCTTACATTCCACATCAATGGCCCTTATGTTCATATATTTTCTTTGCTCACAGGGGCTTTAAAAAATATCAAGCCATAATTTCAAAACTAAGATATTTTGTGTTAAAAAAAAAAAAATCTGAATTTCTCAATGACTTGAGCTCTTCAGCTCTGACAACACTGCACCTACATTCCCTCAGTAAGAACTGCCCGGGCCTGAGCTTTGGATCACTTGCAGAATGGCCATGTACAGCCTTCTATGTGGTTCAATTACTGTTTCTTGCCTGAACCTCCAGTGTGCAATCCTAGAATAACAACATTGTCATTCCTTCATAGTCATCATATCTCTTCACATGGTTACCTGCTTAGTATTCAAACAAACCATAATTACTTCTCAGTCTACCCTGTGGAGGCTTAGACCTTCGGATGGAAAGTGAAATTTAATTGTGTGTTCTCTGTCCTTGACTTTAAGACAAGCATTTTTTTTTTTGATCATGTTATAGTATTTATTAAATTTCATCACTTATGATCACTGTGTCATTAACTTTAACACAAATGTTGACATTTAAAAACACAGAGAGCATACTGATTTTTCAACTATTTAGCTTACATGTTCTTTTCAATTGTCATGCAGTGTTCATAATTAAGAGACATTACACATTAACCTTCTCGTATTACACTTATTAATAACCAAATTTAGAGGGTAGAAAAATGCCAACATAAATTCATTCTCCGAAACCACCCATGAGTGTACTGTCACTGTTCCTTCTGATCATATACTTAGAGTACATTCCTCAGTAAAATGGATAACTGTAGTCATGTAACAATAGTTATTATGAGGCAATACCATTTCAAGAAATATAACAAATGAGACCAAAAACTGAAGAGCTGAGATCATGGCATATAAAAGTCATTTTGCGAACACCACATAAACTTCATTTTATGAACTACTGGAGGTGGAAAAATAATAAGGCAATTCTACGCTCAAGAATACAATTTAGTTGAAAACATAGAAATACACATCAAACATGGAAATAAAACACACGGGTGCAATGATACAGATAGGGAAATGAGAGTTTCCCTTCCACACAGGCAGGATGTGGATCATGTGGCAGGGTTGAGGGGAGAGAGGAATACATTCAAATATGGGCAGAGACATCTTCTCTCCTGGGCCTTCAAGATTACAAAGGATTTAGGATCAGCCAAGGGTGGGTGGGTGGGTGACAGGGAAGGATGAGCCAGGGATTGAATCTTATTCTTGTTTTGTTTGGGCTTTATTTATGATAACTTACTTTTTGACTTCCATATGGGTGATGATCTTATTAAACAAAACATAACTCAAATATAGGTATGTTTATGTATGGATTATATATCAGCTATTTCACTGTAAGTTCTTTTTTCAGCTTTGAATTCAGCATTATGTATACCTAACATTGAAATGCTTTTATAAACGTGGCTAACAACAAATTTGACCATTGCGAACCATGTCATTTCCAAACATACATTCATCTCTGTTCATGCTGTCACTTCAGTCATGTCTGACTCTTTGCGACCCCAGGGACTATAGCCCTCCAGGCTCCTCTGTCCATGGGGATTCTCTAGGTAAGAATACTGAAGTGGGTTACCAGGCCCTCCTCCAGAGGATCTTCCAGACCCATGTTCATCTTTACTTCAGAATAATTCTCAGATTTGCCTCTATGAACAAATCTGTTGATATCTGATAACATGTAAGAGAATAAAAATACTGTAAGACTGTTTAGTAAAATGGGAACTCATCTCACACACACACACAAAGAAACCTTATGTGTTAGAAGCTAATGCTATTAGCCACTACTGAGATTCAGCAAAATGGACCTCAGACATTAAAAAGGTGACATTTTTTCAAGTGTTTAGAAATTGTCTTAGCATTGTCCATCATTTGGGTTTGAAGAGCCAAATTGTTCTTCAGCATTTCAAACCTTAAAATTCCAATTAATTACATTTATGATTACAAAAAAAGAAGTATGTGCATAAAAACAAGTTATAAAGCATTCTAATTTAACTCTAGGGCTCAGGATTTTTTCACAAATAATTCACTTGTAAAGTGCAATTTTGGTTTCTGATTTAAAGCAAAAAATATAGAATAAAAGAAGTGAAGTCCTTGTGGGGTTGGCATTGACATGTTTAAAAGGATAGCTCTACTTTTCTCCCATAACAGAAATGTAGTTTGCAAAGAATGGAACATGTTAATATTGGAGTATCAGGATTTCTTTTTAGGTAACGCTATCATTTATTTGAAAAGTTTCAAAATCCAGTTATGAAGCAAAATAAAGTATTTAAGTCTCTTCCTACAAATGCTCTTTTTCAGTGAAATAATGTCAGTCATCAGAAGTCATTTCAAGTGCAATCCATACCATAATAGTTAACCAGATAAGTTCAAGTTGGCAGTTCTTGCAGAGTGTTAGGCTTCCAACTATATTACCAGTTCTAGTTTCTTTGTTAGTTGAAGTAGTAAGCCTGCCAGGTTTTTTCTTTCAAAAGCTTATAAAATTCATACTTAAAAAGCAGGTCCATGAAAACTTAAAAACAAAGGAGAAGATGAATTCAAACGCAGCTGCTTATGCAGTTTGATTGTAGTATTTCACTGCAAGTCATGATGTCTTCACAGCAGCTTCATACTTAAAAGATTGTGAAAGTTGATTGATTGTTCCCAAACTGCTACATAGTTTTATTTGATTAACTACGTATATTTTTGCCAATATGTCTGGCTACCTATTTAAAGTTAGTGCATTGCTGGCAGTATTACAAAAACAGATTTTAAGGATTGGAATCAGATTTGGCAGTAAAGGATTTAGTTCCAAACTCATAGGTGATCTTAAAATTTCATTTGACATAAAAAGAAAAAACCTTTGCAGTCAAAAACAAAAGGCTGTACTTTTGTTGAAAGAAGTTTTTGGCTGCCAAACATGTTTATTTTTCCTATATATTTGTTCTATTACTGATTCCTTTGAAGACAAATCGTCAAGTGATATGGTTTTAAAAAATTATACACACACATTTAATCAAGATCTTTTTTAGATGTGAAGTTAAATCTTACTTCTTTAAAGTAAAAAAAAAAAAAGAACATATTTTCAAAAGTTCATTGCAATAAAAGAATCTTTTGTCCTTCCTCTTGGCATTTTCAGGTTTTAACGAGTTGTTTATATATCTCAATGGCTTGAAAAGACAGATGTATTTTATGTAATCTTCCATGTAAGCTTTTTTCATTTCCCTTATAAATTACTTTTCCATATTTTAAAATGTAGTTATGTTTTCAGGGAAAAATGGCCAAAAAATATGAGCCGTTATTTGCTGGCCACCATGAACCTTTAGATAAAGTAGGTATAAATCACAGTAAGCAATAAAATTCCATCCTAAAAATAAACCACAACTTTATTGAAGAAATATCTATTAAAAGCGTGTTGTTTCGTTTTCATTTTACCTGAACATTAATGCTTGAGTTTCATTTGAAAGCTAACTGTTCACAACTCATGTTTCATATTCTAATTAACATAAAAGAGATCTGTTTCTATTAAAGAAAGGAAACTTCCTAAAGATCCAGCGATGAACAGATTTTATATTCCGTGATTAGGGTAGTAAATTACATGTAACACACTGGAGGAAAAAAAGAACAAAGATGCCAACCCCTGAAATATATAATTGAATGATAATAATTTAAGTACACATGTCAGTTTGTGTGTGTTGCAAGTTCAACCCACAGAAGCACAGACCTAACGAAATGGTTTCTTGCTTTTTAATCTCCGTAAGCCTTTCCTGCTGCTTTTAACTCTTATAAATTTGAATACAAATCAAATGGAGACCTTAACTTCATCTGGCACTGGAGTCCAGAAGACAAACAGAAAACAAAACAACTTCTGAAATGGTTTAAACAGACTAACAAATGTGTGCTTTGATGGATGATTAAAAACCTCTCAAAATGAAAGAGGCACCACTGAGTAGATGGCCCACCTTAATGTTGCTGTAATGGGTAATGTGAGTCTTCTGGCTTATAAATACCTGATTGTAATTAAATAATCCATCTCAATTTTGCAGTTAAGATCCAGTAATTTCTGTTATTTGTGGGATGTTAAAAAAAAAAAAAAGCTATGTAAGAGCTCCCCCTGTTGGCTCACAAGATTGCACAATGTCCCCTGAAATACACTTCTAAATATCATTCATCAATAGAACATTCAGAAGGTTCAGGATTAACAAAAAATGATCTAATTTCAACTTATAATTGTATACTTGTAGAAACTAAAGCCTAATGAAATTCACTGTCATGGAACAAATTTAGTGGTAGCATTAG
The DNA here is from genome assembly GCA_007570785.1 of Antilocapra americana. Taxonomy (NCBI): domain Eukaryota; kingdom Metazoa; phylum Chordata; class Mammalia; order Artiodactyla; family Antilocapridae; genus Antilocapra; species Antilocapra americana. The sequence goes on from ML660777.1 coordinate 14,463,245, forward strand.
GACTGGAACCGTGTACCTTTGTCTCTGAGTCCTGCTTTCTCTGTGACATAGCATGATGTCTGGCAGGTCATATAATTCAGAAGTGGGAAAGAGGTAGTGAGATCCTACTAACTCCAACCTCCTCTGGCCAAGGAGACGCAGAGAGGCTAAGGGACTTGTGTAGACCACACAGCTTCTTACTAATAGTGCGATCTCACTACTGTCTCTACTTAGACCCTGTGTTCTATCTTGTTTGGGGCCTCAGATCTTAACTTTCCTCTGCCCTTTAAAAATATGTTTTTTCAAAAATATAAGAATTTGAAATTCTGGAAGATGTGAAGACATTGTAGTCACTAGATTAAGTATTCCTCACTGTTTGGTGACACATATATTCTCTAAATTAAGTATATTCATAGGAACTTCTTATTTTCTGACAGGCCTCCCACTCTTTGAATACTTATAGAGCTATGAATGCAATTGTGCAAAATGATAAACTGCTCTTAAAATAAATCACAAAAGCATAAAATGCATTTAATTTGAGTTCTGATGAAAATACTGGTAATTAATTGGCCAGCATAGATATGACTGCTATCATTTCTATAATTCATCGTAAGATGTTGTTGAGTCCACTTATGAAATGAGTGAAGTTTCCCCTTATACCCATACCTGAAGATACAGAGGCAGATTTATAAATTAAACTAGTCTGTTCACTCCTAGAGGACAAGGGTAACTTTATACATCTATTTTCATACATTTATTGCTTTTCCAACATAATTGCTAGAATACAAGTCTTTGAATGAAAGCTCTTAATCTGTCCTTGTTTGTTATGTAGCTTTTATTGTTGTCTGCTCAAAGGTGCCACTACTGATATCTTCACTCAAGGTGGAGTATTTTTAGGAATCTCAAACCCTCAAGCCTCATTCCAGACATGACACTCTTCCAAACTGCCAAGGTCCTGGGCATGTCATTAAATTATCTTCTTTATCCTATCTGTAGAAGTACAGGTGAAGAGAAATCAAATATCTGTTGAATAAGAGCCTATGCTCTGTGATAAGAAGAATAAGACGCATGTTTTCAAATAATTTGGGACTAGAATAATCCTGTCTCCTTGGAAAGTTGAACTTAATCCATACCATATATTCTTTATACATGTATGACTAAAAATGTAAAGGCAACAGAAAATGTGGCTATATGTTACTAAAATGAAGTATGTACTTGGCTTTTTTTCCTGGAGTTGTTCATGTATTTTAATTGTTCAGTGATCTGCTACCTTTCTGGATCTTTCCCCCACCACTTCACCCCAACATTGGCCACACCCCTCACTGCCCTTCCCCATCCCCTGCAAGATAGAAAAAAATCTCTTAAAAGCTCAATGCACAAAAGAATATTTATACAGTGTATTTTATCAAGTTTGAGAATCAGATTATTGCATTCCAAGATGATACATGCAAAGTACAAATCAGATAATGAAGTATTTTCTGTGTTTGATTTTGCCTTTCAAAGAGAGTTAAGTAATAATGGTTTAAAGTGTTTTTATTCACTGTCCTGTAGACACACAATATTTTTTTTAAAGGTGCATGGAATGGCTTTCAAACTTGATGAACATAATGGATGTAATAATGCATACTTTTAACTTTTACAGACATAAACTCTCCTTTAAAATAAAAAAAAAAAAAACTTTGTTATATAGTTAACTATCTATGACTAGGGGCAGGAAGAGAAGAGGAAGACAGAGAATGAGATGGCTGGATAGCATCACCGACTCAATGGACAAGGGTTTGGGTAGACTCCAGGAGTTGGTGGTGGACAGGGAGGCCTGGCATGCTGTGATTCATGGGGTCACAAAAAGTAGGACACAACTGAGCGACTGAACTGAACTGAACTAATCTATGCTCTATATTTTATTTACTTGAAAAAGTATTACAGAATTATGAAATTTAGTGGTAAATTAGTCACTAGCTTCACCTTCTGGTTTCACAGAACTCTGGTTTCACAGAAACACCTTCTGGTTTCACAGAATTGAAATTTGATAGTATGTCATATTGGCTTCCCTTATAGTTCAGTTGGTAAAGAATCTGCTTGCAAAGTAGGAGACCCAGGTTTGATTCCTGGGTCTGGAAGATCCCCTGGAGTAGGAAATGGCAACCACTCCAATCAACATTCTTGCTTGGGAAATCCCATGGACAGAAGAGCCTGGCAGGCTACAGTCTGTAGAGTCACAAGAGTCTGATATGACTTAGTAAGTCATATTAAGGTAACTTTGATGATAGAACTTTAGAATTGAGGAAAAAAGGAGAGACCTAATGGATATCAGTAGTTTCCAGCAATAGCACTTCCAATGATATAAGAATGAGCAATCTCTTATGTGATCTGGAGAGCTGAGTCAGATGACAGAAATGAAGCAGAAGCAATAAAAAGAAGGCAAGTGACATGAGTAAAGGAACTAAAAAAAAGGAACAGGGAAAGTGGACTTCAGTTGGGTACTCAAATAGTTATCTACTCTCGACAGCAAGTGATCTAGCCTCGGTAGGGAAGATCAGTCGGCTTCGTCTGTATTTCCTCCCTGTGGCTGTGGATATTCTCCTGTGAGGGTGAGGCGTCCTCGATGGCTCAGTGGGTAAAGAATCCACCTGCAATGCACGAGACACAGAAGATGCAGATTCCATCCCTGGGTTGGGAAGATCTCCTGGAGGAGGAGATTGCAACCCACCCCAGTATCCTTGCCTGGAAAACCCCATGGACAGAGGATCCTGGTGGGCTAGAGTTTAAAGGATCACAGGGAGTTGGACATGACTAAGGAACCAAGCACACCCAACCAAATGGTTACATTACTTGCCCCAAAAGTTTTTAAATATTAGCATCCACTGATGTCATCCCAGGCAGGGCCATCAGAGTCATGGGGTGAGCCCATATTATGTATGGCAGCAGACATTTCGGGTTATCAACTGTTACAAATGAAGCCACTTCTTTACTTTCATTGAACCTCATTTCCTAATTCTAAAACTTTAGGATGATTGTGTTTAACTTGCAGGGTGATTGTGAGAATTAAATGAGATAAGGCATGTGAAATGCCATGGAGGCAGTAATTATCCTGGTCATTTTTAGATAAAATCAAACAAGAGAAGCTGAAGAGAGTGACTAAGGTTGGAGTCCAAAAGATGTTTATGCCAAGAACACAATGATGGTTTACATTTAGATATCTTTTTCTAAAATACTTCAGAACAGTAAAAGTCAAAAGGGGAAAGCTACATAACTCTGACAAAATCATTTGATATGCTTTACATTTATTTTGGATTAAAAAGATAATTTAATGAAATCAAAAAGGATATACCTATTGAGGAAACAAAATGTTACCATTAATCCAGGAGTAAGGCAAGATAGGAAACACTAAATAAAGTTTCCCCTTTTCTAATATTACTTACATTATCCTATGTAGCCGTTTAAAAAAACAAATTTCAAAAACCATATTTTATTTGTGTTTTCACAGGTGGTTATAAACTTACAAAGATAATATATTACTAACTATGCATTTAAAAACTTAATTCATTGTGGAATTATCCAGATTGTGAGACATATTTATCTAGACCATTGAATCAAAATCATAAAAATCAGTCACAATATTTTATTTCCATCTTTGGAAAGTTGGGGAGTATTTGTAATTAGCATGTAAGTAACACTTTGATGCAATAAAAGATTTAGTTAAAATAACCCTGAGTTAGTAGGTAAGAGTAATTGCAAAAGGTATTTGACTACATTAGATCAAATCAACTGGCAAGTAGTTTTCTTATTGTAAATGGAAAAACTAAAACTCAGTTGAAAAAAACAAGTTTTCTGTACTATCCTACCTATTCAGTTATTGCTCTGTTCTTGGTCTTTGGGAAGTCGTTAATTTTCATTTCAGTAATCTTCAATACTTTTGGCTGAATTTTTTTATTTCTTAAGAAAGAGTTGGAGTATACAATTGTGATACACATGTAGCTGGAAATTCTAATATATCATGTTGGAAATTCTTCTAAATTAGAACTAGCAGGTAGAGTTACAGTGGAAATGATAACTTAAGAGAAAAAAATAGGAAATGATTTCTTCCTACTCGAAAGATTGAGAATAACGTCCTTAGAGTGATTTGATGCCTCTAGCTTTGAGTGACTGTGAAGTTTTTAACTGCTGAGATCTGTCACAGCACCACCATACCTCCACCAAACTGTGCACTGCCTGCATGCAAAAGTGTAGGCTGAAAGGTGAAAATTCTCTTTTTGGATGGAAAACTGAATTGGTTTTCATTATAAGATGATATGGTCTATATCATAATCAAAGTTTGTGGGAATCAGAACACGTAACAGGTTCATTCTGTGTTCTGGAGACACATCTGAAAAAATAAATTCATGGTGAAACATGGGAAAAATATTTACAGTAAACTTTAGATATGAGAAGACTGAAACTTCAAATTTATTGTGTAAGCAACATAGCACAAGTGAAAACTTGATTTAGCAACGTTTTTGTCTCTTGAGATTATAATATAGAAGTGACTTCAGATGTTTTCAAGAATAAACAGAGCCTTATTAAATTATTTGCATGGATCGTTACTGACAATATGTACATTAGATATTCTTATTGAAAAAAAAAATCCTTGTAAAAAATCCTAAAAATGTTGGATAAAAATTTTTAAAAATCCATCTTTTAAAATGCTTAACTATTCTGGAAGGAAATGAAGAAGGCAGATTCACAGAGGCCAAAAAGAACAAGCAAGCATAAATCTGGAGATCTATTACAGCACTAAATTGGACAGCTGCCCAGGACATCTGCCAGGTCTTGGTGGCCCAAAGCTTTCCTTCATGGACTAAGTGGAATATAGGTGATCAGGTCTATGGACTAATCAAGTTGGGAAGTTTAATTGTAGAACCCTTGTTGTGCCAAAACCTTCAGAACACAACATCTTTAGTAGAGAATGAACTAGAAAAAGTACCACACCAAAAAGGAAAAACTAAAAAAATTGGCTGCAGAGAGAAGAAAAAAACTCTTTCCTGAGAATTTGTAACCACAAGCAAGGCATTACTCAGGTTCTGAGCCAGAATTCATTCTATTTGTGTGGTCTAAAAACCCCAAGACGAAATTTAAATTGATGTTGGGTTGCTAGTGCCTCTAGCCACCTGGCAGAAGCAAACATTTATCTTCTGTAGGGGAATACATACTAAATGAGGGCTACAAAAAAATACCCTTATAAAGTGTTAAAAATATAAGGTCTCAGATAAAAAATTATAAAATACCAAAGACCACAGATTTACTTGCAATAAAATATAAATGCTCAATTCATTTGGAGGGGGGAAGTAGGAAGAGTATGACAAAGGAATAACAGACTATCCCAGGTGTGAAGGGATTTCTTTTTTGTTGGGGAGGGAACTCAACCAGTAGCATCTCTATAAATGAAATACTTATTATGAGAACTCAGTGAATGGACTAACTAAGAGATTAGACACGGATGAAGAGTGATGTGGTAGATTGGAAGATGTACAAGAAATTATACAGTTTTTAGGACAGAGAGAAAAGAGATGAGAAATAGTAAAAATAGGCTAAATATATGGAATTTAGAAAGATGGTAATGAGAACCCTGCATGTGGGACAGCAAAAGAAACGCAGATGTATAGAACAGTCTCATGGACTCTGTGGAAGAGGACAAGGGTGGGATGATATGGGAGAATGGCATTGAAACATGTTAATTATCATATGTGAAATCAATCACCAGCCCAAGTTTGATGCTCGGGGCTGGTGCACCAGGATGACCCAAGGGGAGGGAATCGGGAGGGAGGAGGGAGGGGGGTTCTGGAGGGGGAGCATATGTATACCCATGGCGGATTCATGTCAATGTTTGGCAAAACCAACACAATAAAGTAAAGAAAATTAAAAAAATATATATGTAAGGCAGACGTAAGAAGATGAAAATTGTTTTGAATTCTAGAATGAGACAGTAGAGAAAATATGGAAAAGGCAATATGTGAAGAACTAATGTGCTGGGGTCCAGCCTTGGCGGGTCCAGGGGTCTTGAGGGATGAGTGGGGTTGGTGAAGACGTGAGCTGAGTTGATGTGGTGATGGAGCAGTCTCTCTTTTTATTGTTGTTGGTTTACAGTTTTTATACCCAAGAAACACACCTATTTCATCACATATTATTCTATACAATCTTGTTTTCTGCCTATCATCAACAACTTTAACATTAAGCTCATCTTCCTTGCAAAAGTCGGATTTCTGCATAATTAGATTTAACATTTGTATGTTTACCATTTGATTGTCTCCAGCATACTTTGGATAAGTACATCAATCTAAGTAGAAAGGTTACATTTCTCTTATTAGGTGCAATTATGTAGAAGCTAGAGAGAAGGGCTTAAGCTTAAAACTGTTTTATTCTATTAACCTATTTCGGTTCTTACGAAGAAAGAGGGAAGAGGACAAAGAGACAGTTTGGAAAGAGGAAAGAGGACTAAGAGAGTCTAGCAGCACTGCTTTAGCAATAAAACCCTATTAACCTTGTATAACTACTATAATGAATTCTTATGTCTACATTTTCTTAAGGCAATCAATGTCTCCAACTATGCTGGCCACAGTTATGAGCATTCCTAAGTCCCATTCCAGCCTGGTTTCTTCAAGGAAGGGAGCCTCCTCCATGGAGTGGTCGGGAGAGTGGGATGTGGAAAGGTGACCCAAGTACGACAAGCCCTTCTGGTGGTGGCCTTGCCATGACCCCCAGAGAACTCTTGGTAAACTCCCCAGTAAGGAGTAGGAGGTGTAGTAATCTATTTAAATATCCCTTATTCCTCCTTTGTCAGGGAAGGGAATCTGCCTTCCCCAATCCCCTGGGGGAGATAAGGTCTGAGGGAATTATCTCAGGATGAATTATTTCTAACTGGGACTGACCTACTGAGGTGAGCTAATGTTCAGAGCATAAACAGAACTTCCCAAGAAAAATACAAGGAGGGGCCTTGCCTTGGGATGCCCCGAAGGAAAATCGGCTCTGCAGTTTCCTTCTCAGTCTGTGACCTTGTCATCAGAGTGAGGGGGCATCCTGATGGCTCCCGGCACTAATGTCTAAGAACTTTCCATAATTGATGAAAATAGTTAAGACTGAGACAATTCAGTGCATCCCAAGCAACATATATAAAAAAGGAATCCACACTTGGACAAATTGTATAAATAGAACTTCAAGACAAAATGAACTGAGGAAAAAAATTACTTATAAAGAAATGAAAACTAGACTGATATCTCAATAGAAAAAAAAATTATAAAACAACACGATAGAACTTTAAAGTCCTGAGAGAATTACCTGCAAACCTAGAATTTTATGAAAGCATCTATCAAAATATTTTACAACCAAACTAAGGATGTTCTCTGGAGGAATACCTGAAGAACAAACTTCAAGAACAAATATGCTCCCAAAAGAAAAGTCAGAAATTAAATAGGAACAATGAGCAAAGGAAATGATAAATGTGAGAATAGTCTATACAGAATCTGATTATGTAAAATGATAATTGGCCAGTTTTTGAGGTTAGAAAAATGCAGAACCAAAAAATGAATAAGAATAGCATATAAAAGGGAAAGAGTGTTTAGAGCTCATTCATAGTGTCCAGAATTGCTTGAGAGAAGTAAATAGATTAAATCTAGATTTTATTAAGGTAACTATTGATTTTAAAATTTCTGGACTAAGAATAGAAACAGAATGTAAAACTTCTAAACTACTAGATAGCAGATGCATACATGCAAGCATGTATAAATAAATCAATAAATAAATTGGAAAATATAAAAATTATTGTAATTAGAAACTAACAGGTATTATGACTTTTTAAAAAAATTTATTAAAGTATAGTTGGTTTGCAATACTGTGCTAATTTCCACTGTATAGCAAAGCAATTCAGTTCATATATATATATATATTATGGTTTATCATAGAATATTGATATAGTTCCCTGTGTTATACAGTTAAGATCTTATTGTTTATCCATTTTGTATATAATAGTTTGCAACTGCTAAGCGCAAACTCAAAATCCATTCCTCCCCCACATATCTCCCCTTTGACAACCACAAATCTGTTCCCTGTGTCTGTGAGTCTATTTCTGCTTTTTAGATAAGTTCATTTGTGTCATACTTTTGATTCTACATACTACATATAACTGATATCATATAGTATTTGTCTTTCTGACTTACTTCACTTAGTATGATTATCTCTAGGTCTATCTGTGTTGTTGCAAATGGAATTATTTCATTTTTTATGGCCGAGTAATAGTCCATTGTACCATGTTTTCTTTATCCATTCATCTGTCAATGGACATTTAGATTGTTTCCATGTCTTGGCTATTGTGAATAGTGCTTAACATAGGGGTGCACAGATATCATGACTTATAATAAAGCAACTACAATTTAGTAAGTGTGATAAGGTGCAAAATAAACTACCAAATGACACTGAACAGAGACCTCATTTGGGCTTGTGAATATATGGGAACTTCATATATGACTTAGATTGGATAATAGATCACAGGAGGAAAGATTCATCTAATGGAAAAAATCCAGTTGGCTTTCTATATAGTAACAAAAAATAAAATTCCTAATTTACATCATGAAAAGTGAAAGAAAGTGAAGTCATGTCTGACTCTGTGACCCCATGGACTGTAGTCTACCAGGTTCCTCCATCCAAAACCAAATTCCAAATGATCAGTGAACATATGTGAAAGACAAAGTTTTTCAGACTTTTAGAAGACATGAGTGAATATCTTTGTAACCTTGACACATGAAAGAATTCTTTAAATAAGATACATACATGTTTATGTAAGGCACAAACTAAAAAGGAAAAGACATAACTTCAGCAATATTAAAACTGAAATTCTGTTATCAAAAGACACCATACATAAAGAAGAAAGATAAACCACAAATTGGTAGAAAATAATTGCATAAGTTGGTAGAAAGTGTCTTCATTTGCCAAGAATTAGTATTGTGAATATAAAGAATTCCTATAAGTTGATATTTAAAGAAGCAAGTAACCAAGTAAAGGGGAAAGACTTGAATAGATATTTCACAGGAAAGGAAAGAGGATAAACCTAGTAAAAAATGCTCATTTTATTAGTACTCAGGAAATCAGGTTGAGATATCATTTTATACCACTATAATGGCAAAATATTAAAACGTTTGACAATATCAAGAGTTGGTGGAGCAATGACAACTCTTATAAGCTGCTAGTGGAAAATAAATGAAAATGCTTTGAAAACAGTCTGGTATTTTTCTAACAGAATTTAAAAGATACATACTCTGTGAGCATTTCCACTCCCAGATAAATACTCTTACAAATACACAAAAATCACACATATAAAATTCTTATCAACATTGTTTATAAGTGGTAGAAAACTGAAAAAAAAAAAGCCTGAAAATCAACCCAGTTTTATTTAAAGGAAAATGAGATAAATATATAAAACATCAGGGACATTTTGGGGAGAGGATGCATACATATGCGGAAAAGAGTAACACAAGAATGATCATTTTAAAATTTAAGAGAATAACAATGAAATCTTTTAGGGGTGTGCATGGGACTTCAAAGTGTTGGCAATATTTCATTTCATAAGAAGGGTGGCAGACTTTAACATACACATATGCTTCATATATAATTTTCCTGTGTAAAAATTTTGCAACATATTTTTGAAAAAGTTTCTGAGCATTTGTTGGGTTTCACAAAGAAACACATTCTTTCCAAAAGCAATTGTGATTTTAGTGTTAATGTAGATGGCTAAGTGAATGCTCTCAAAAGTAGCCTATTTGGCATTGTAAAATTGAGTCAATCTTATTTTATGAATGTTTATAATTCTAAAAGAATTATATTCTTCATTTTTGTTAAAATATTAGTGAATAGAATATATTTCCCGACTCCTTAAAAAAAACAAATAAAATCACAAATGTCATTTTGTATATACATGATGGAAATTTGGAAGAGATCAGTGCAGCATTTTAACAATGGCAAAACACAGTGGATATTGTTTGGTCATTAACATAAAGTTTCTAATCAGGCATTGTATCTCATTGCTGAAGACAGATGTTTGGATCTTCCCATTCATGTGCTATTCTAAAGTTTGATTTCCTGTTTATACAGATATTTCTTTTACTGAAATTTTGTACATAGGATACGGAAACTGCATTGTCATAAGAAAATGTTTCTACTGCTATTACACTGAAATTCTGATGGAAAGGGCTTCTTTTTCTGAATTTTAAGAATAATGTCATGAAGTAATTGGCTTTCACTTACACACAATGAAATGTTAAGTACAACTTCACTGCTTAATCAAGTAGGTGGAAAGCTGATAGCTCTTATTCAAGCTTAAACAAGGAGTGTCAGTCAATACACTAAGCTGCTTTTGCTGTTACCGTAGACAAAGAGAGAGAGTATATGCTTGGTGCACAAGATCACCAATAAACTGAAACACATCTACCAAAAAAATTTCCCAGTTTAAGAATTTAAAAACAGCCCATGTTGAAGTAGGACTGGACTCCTTACACTGGCATTCTGTTTGTGTCTTGGAACACAAAATGCCCTGTGATAAGTAATCAGATACATCATTATACACCTGTTGGAACAAAAAGTACTGTAGGCTGACTGTCATAAAGAGTAGGAAGTAGGGGCTGGATACTTCAAGAGATTGAGTAATAATAAAGAAAAAGGCATCCTTTCAACTCAGAGGACAGTAGCTGATTTTATTCCAAACAGTGCTGGGAGATGTTGGAACTGGGACCCATTCAAACCTGATGACTAACAAGGGCCTTATACAGAACATCAGATGGTATCAGTATCAGTTTAGAATCTGATGGAAAGCTTTCCACAAGGTCCAGGTTGGTTTGAGGTATCATGATACGTTGTGAGCAGCCTCCACTCAAATTTTTTAATTCATCTCCAAAACCACAAAGTAAGCCAGATCTTAATTCTGTTCCAGTTGAAAGAAAAACACATGATGGATTTTACCTACCAAATGAAAATACAGAATATACAGTGGAATTTGTATTTCAGATGAACAATGAATATGTTTTTAGTGTATTTCCCTGAAATATTGGGGACATACTCACACTAAAAAATTATTTACTTTTATTCTAGCACCCTATATTTTAACTGGCAAGCCTCACTCCCTATTGTTTCCAAAGTTCTGAGTTTTTTGTGATAGTTTGTCTAATGATGAATTTTTAAAAGCAATATGAAATAATGAATCCTTATTTGTTTTGAACCTGAGAGAAATTCAAAACATCCAGAAGAGTTAGATCATGTAGGTTTATTTGTTATAGGTCTGGCCTATTCATATCAAGAGTAAATAAAGTCTCTAAGTTAGCCAACGTGGAAGAATCTTTGGCTCTTTGCCTGGTGGTGCTTCGTTGATTCTTCTTGGCTTGATTTGCAGGAGAATAAAGGATTAAGTAAGAATAGTGAAAGGCAATAGCCTTAGATTCTCTTGTACATAGGATGACGAAAAGCAGCTGGTCTGCCTGAAAAAGACACTCTTTTTTCAGAAAAAGCCAGCATCAAGAGGTAAATGCCAAGTATTTAAGCTATAGATTGAAAAACTATGTCCCTTGAGAATTTTTGTGCCATTTCAAATCACCCTCAATGTTACTTAAATTGTCCTTATATTTCAAAAAGGCAATAAATAATACTTGCCACAATCATATAAGTATTGACATGTGTTAAAAATCTTAAAGGAAAGGAAGCAAATGTATAACACATTGTACTGGCCCCTTCCATGTCCACTGTATTAGGGTTATAAAACGTTTGTAATAATTTGATGGAAGTAGCATGGTGGGGATAGTCAGTGGCAGTATAATACAGTAAGACTGTAAACTTCATAATTAGACTTGTGCCCCACACTGACTTTGAATTCCCTCAGGAGGCGGTCTGCTCTTTCATACAGATGTATATTCCTTCTAATCTTTTTTTTTTTTTCATAGTGATTTTATTTTATTTTATTTTTTTTTTGTTTGGAGTTTTTATTTTTATTTTTTTTGTATTATTGTTTTTGCCATACATTGTCATGATATCACCATGGGTTTACATATGCTTCCCCTCCGGAACCCCCCTCCCTCCTCCCTCCCCCCCGGGAAATCTCGTTGCACCAGTCCGGAGCATCAATCCTGGGCTGGCGATTGATTAGACACATGACAATTAACATGCTTCAATGCCCTTCTCCCATATCATCCCACCCTTACCCTCATCCACAAAGTCCACGAGTCTATTCTATACATCTGCGTTCCTTTTGCTGTCTCCCATGTTGGGTTCTCGTTACTGTATACACCGAGGAAACCAGAATTGAAAGAGCCACGTGTACCCCAATGTTCATCGCTGCATTGTTTACAATAGCTAAGACATGGAAACAACCTAGATGCCCATTAACTGATGAATGGATAAGAAAGCTGTGGTACATATACACAATGGAATATTACTCAGCATTAAAAAAAAATTCATTTGAAGCAATTCTACTCAGATGGACGAAACTGGAGCCCATTATCCAGAGTGAAGTAAGCCAGAAGTAACGAGAACCCTCCTAATCTTTTAAATATGCAACAAGAAGCCTTGGAATATTTCTCTCTACTTATATCACCCCATGTGTGGGATAGGATCCAAACACCCATGGTGCTTTTTCTATGGTATAAGCTCTCTGCCCACTTTGGGTACTCCCAGAAAGTTTCTCAGACTTTACTCCAGGTCACATCACTCTACAAAAGTCTTCTTAGGTCATGTGTCTTCCCAATAGGCCCTTTGGCCAACAGAACTCATAGAAGCCACCCTAGGTAAGCAGAGGTTTATAGGTGAGCATTAAGGTGAGCTTTTGCAAGCATCTCTGCTACAGAAAAGAATAAGCAAACTGGGAACAAGGAAACCCAGTGAGCACATACCTTTTATTTCATCTCCTATCAAGACCAATACATGAAATTAAGAACCATTTGGAGATTACTGATATTCGAATGAATGAATTCACCTTGTTTTCCTTGTTTGGAATTCCCCTTCCTCCCATGCTTGCTGGTATACTGGATTCATCTTTTAAGGCACAGCAAATGCCTCATTCTTGACCACTCCCACAGTAGCTGATTGTTATTATCTTTAAACTCTTTCAAGTCTAAACTACGTTAAACAGCTTAATGTCGAATCTTTTTCTATCAAGTCTTACCTCTTATTTTTAATGTCTTATTTCTACATCTAGATTTTAAGTCATTTATGGAAAATAAGTGAATTTAATATTTTGTGCAATTGCATCACAAATGAAGAGTTCAATACTATTTTGAAGATTGATTATTGGAGATAATGAAAAGAAAGTCTACATGGTGGAATTTTAGGAGAACTGGGCTCAGGCTGTGAAACCCAAGTTCTAGTCCTCTCTCTGTTGTAAACTAGATATGGAATCCTGAAGAAATCACTGACCCTATTGCAGCTGGTTTCTTTATCTGTGAAACAGAGATTTTAAAAAATAAGATTCCTAATGGCAGTATCAACCCTAAAGACAACCCTCTGGGGACATTTCAACTGCCCTAGGAAACTGCTGAAGTAAAATATTTTGTTCACCTGTTTTCTCTACCTGGACCATTACTCTTCCAGATGTCTTCTTTGTCCACTTACTTCCTCCAAGTCTCTGCCCACTTCTCACCTTTTCAATGAGGCTTACCCTCATCACCCTACAGAAGACTCCAATCCATCCTTCTTTGCTCTCTTTCCTACCAAAGCATATCCCACACCCTTTATGTTGTTGAACATTTCAATTTTTTTATAGCCCTTATCACATTCTAAAATACATGTAATTTTAAATTTATTATATTCTGTGTCTTTCACTCCCCAGTGTAAACCTCAGAGGCCAAGAGCCTTCACCTGCTGTGTTCACTGATGTATTATGAGCATGTAGAAGAGTACCTGGCAGTTGCTGCCCAATAAATATTTGCTGAATGAATGAATCCATTTATAATGCAAACAGTGTTCTCTAAATTAGAATTTTGGAATTAAAATTCCCTGTAACCTGAAACCATAAACATCATCATTTTGACTTTGTCTATTAAAGTTGACTTAAAATAAAAGCTCTAAGGCAGGAACAGGGGTAAAATTCTAATAATAATACATATCACATTACAAGTATTTCTTTAAAATGGGGACTAGATTTTTTTGAATGTCCCCCCTGACAAGATCCCCATATAATAAAACTGAAACTCTTTGGGTCTTTGGGAAAGAAAGCATCATAGTTATAGATTTCAATTTTTGTTTTTGAAATATATGTAAGAAGTGATACCACATATTCATTAAGCACTATAATTCTGAATATTAATGATTTTTCTTTGATGAATACATATTTATAATAACTCAGTGTTCTGGATAGAATATAATTCTTTTGCTATGACTGTAAAAGAAGATGGGGGAAATATAGAAATTTAGGATAAATGCATATTGGCTGGGTATAAAATCCCTTGTAGTCTGGTTTATAGCTTCCTTGTGTTTTAAAATCATACCTGAAAAATCAAGAATCTCTCCATCATTGTTAAGCATAATGTAGTATTAAAATGTGTATAAAAGTAATATGATACTTAAAAATACATGGAAATTAGAAAATAGTTTTTGTAGAATAATTCTTAGTTGTATTCATGATCTAAATTTGTTATAACTCAAGCTAAAACTAAGTAAATGCAGATATAATATGCACTTAGAGGTTTATTTTATATTAAATGTAAAGTGTCATATGAAACTATTATATAACATAGAGTATATAATATATATCTGTTATAAATCTATTAAATATTATAGTAACCTGTTTTTAAAATATAGCTGTGTTTGGGATAATCACTAAATCTTGAAGGACTTTATGTGGATTCTAAATATATTTACCAGAACAATTTTTCAAGTGAGGCAGTTTGCTATGATTGAAGACAATGGCCATTATAAAGAAAGATAAATTGCAGATCATATATTGTAGTTCTAAGGTTTCTCTGGTGGCTCAGATTATAAAGAATCTTCCTGCAATGCAGGAGACTTGGGTTCTATCTCTGGGTTGGGAAGATCTACTGGAGAAGGGAATGGCAACCCACTCCAGTAATTCTAGTTAGTCTTCAATTTCTCAGCCTAAGAGTTTAAAAAAAGCTTCTACCTTAATGATAATTGAGCCAATGAAACTGTATTTGACTCTATATTTCTTAGATTTGCTGGAATTTTTTGCAAGTCTGCATTTTACCTATTATCATAAATCACATGCTTAATTTCTTAAAGTCAATATTATATCCTTTCCTATTCATAGAAACTTATATAAATATATAATTTTTTTCTAAAATGTGGAATCTGAAAAATCAAAGTTTCTTATTTATTATAATTCTTGCAAACTGAAGACTTTGGGTCACTAATGTACTAAAAGCATACTTCCAGCTACTGGATATCAGATATTTCCAAAATGACTCATTGAGTTTCCATATTTTAATAATTTTTCTTTAATGGATTTTTTGACCAATATCAATAGGAAAACCTTACCTTTGTGTTTCATAATTTTAGTATAACATCTGTTCTAAATCTAAGGAAAAATTTGACATGGATTATAAATTTGTCCTTTTAAAATTTATTCTGGTAATACACATAACTTGTGAGGTAAAGTTTAATTATCCCCATTAACATTCTAGAGGATGGGATGGTTGGATGGCATCACCGACTCAATGGACATGAGTTTGAGTAAACGCTGGGAGTTGGTGCAGTCCATGGAGTTGCAAAGAGTCAGACACGACTGAGTGACTGAACTGAACTGAACATTCTAGAACCACCCCCAAATCCTTGTGTGTATGTGTGTGTTCTTCAAATTATTCTTGTGAAGAATGTTTCCAATCAACCTATCCAAAATATGAATTGAACCTCAAAATCATTTGGATTGATGTATATGGACAGAGGAATATGTGGCTTTTTTTGGTCATGGCAGCAGACTGTCAATGATAGATGAGGTGAAAAGTCCGTGACTGATACCTTCAGATGCTTACACAGAGTGTGTGGTCTGTTCACTGCCTCCATTGTGTAGACATAGAACATTCTGCACAGAGATTTATCAAGATAGACTACTTCTTATGTTTCTCCTTTAGGAGGCTGACTGATGGTCTCCTGAAACACTAGTGAGCTCTTTCTTATACAAACTGCTTTATTCTTCAGATTAGTGCATCTCTGGCTGTGGCCACAGTATCAGTAGGTAAGAAAGTTATTGCATGGAGAGTCTGTAAGTGTATTTGCCAATAAAGTCAAGCACTGATGATTGAATGAATGAGCAATATATTTTCCACATTCCTGCAATGTCAGTTTCATGTATAAGGACCAAAGCAAAGGTGAAAGTGTTAGTAGCTCAGTTGTGTCCACTCTTTGCGATCCCATGGACTGTAGCCCACCAGGTTTCTCTGTCCAGGAGATTCTCCAGGAAAGAATACTTGGGTGGGTTGCCATTTCTTTCTCCAGGGGATCTTCCTGACCCAGGGATTGAACCCAGGTCTCCTGCATTGCAGGCAGATTCTTTATCCAAGGACCCAAGAAGGTAGACAAATAGTTAGAGTATAGAGAAATTTTAGGATAGAGAAAATACTCTATAGGCTACTAGAGTAATAGTTATATATCATTACACATTTGTCCAAATCCATAGATTATACAGTACCAAGAGTGAACCCTTTTGTAAACTATGGACCTTGGATAACAATTATGTGTCAATGTAGGCTCATTGACTCTAACAAATGTTGATAATGGGAAAGGTTATTCATGTGTTGGGGTAGGAGGATTAGGCCAGATCTCTGTACCTTTCTCTCAACTTTGCTATGAACATAAAACTATCCTAAAAAATAAAATATTTTAAAACTTAAAGACTCAAGAACCGGAGGAAGGACACGGATGAACTCTGATCATTTTCATGGCATTAAAGTATACTTCACTATTTATGTGTTCAAGAAATATAGAGAATCAGTATTGCAGAGCTGGATCCCAAGCACTTCCCCAGAGTCGAGGGAAAATAGCAAGTACAAACAGGATATTTGTTCTCATATTTTACATTTGAAAATAAGAACTGAGTTGGAAAGCTCTGGGATAGCCTCTTACTATTCTGAGGGGCTGTTTTGCATAGATTCATCATAGATTCATCAGCTATGGGAACAGCCAGGGGTCTCCAGAGAGAAAGGGGAAATCAGATTCATTGAATCCAGTTCAGTAAAAAAGAAAAATCCAAGTTTGAGTCAGCCTCGAGGTTAACAGAGAAAAGAATTACATAAATGCATTCCTTTTCCCCAAGGCTGGGCTACTGTCAGCAGAAGATGATTGAGTTAGCAAAGGCATTTCCCCTTTTCTTCTAAAAATTTCAGCATCCAGAATTCCACCCCAGCACACTCCCCCTTCTCCTTACTCACCTCCAACCCCCACCTCCTTTAAAGAGAGCATCTAAATCTGCCAACTCTGAAAACCTCCCCAGTGAACTATGACGGATTTCTCATCACAAATACACAGCATGATAGAGGAAATTGTTGAAATTGGTTTAAATGGTTTAAAATAGCCATTTCATTGTACTAGTGAGGAAAGAAAATGGAAAATGCAAACAGACCAGTAATCATGCTCTGCTTGCATCTATAAAAATAGGGTGCTGACAACTTCTGCAGACTTTAGGTTTTATTGTTCCACTTTAATATTTTTGAAACAATTGCTCTGTATCTCTTACAATTGGTGATCAGTGCAAGGGGACCACAACAGAAGGTTTTCTTCTGAAGGAAGGAATGATCACACTATTACATATGTCAAATATTTGACTCTTGTTTAATGGCCCAAGAATTTTTATATAGTATAGATACTCTAGATTTATTTTATTACTTTTTAATACTTAGTGAGCATGCCATCATATATTTTAAAACTTTTAGATTTATTTCTGTAAGAGGTTTTAGAAATTTTCTGGATGACTTTCTAATAAAGATCCCATTGTCCTATAACTCATTTTTTCTCCTACAATTTCATTTAAAAACAACCTACTAATTTTCTACTTTCTATCATTGACTGGAACAGTGTTAGAACTTCTATTACATCCTTAATGTTCTATCTCATTATTACTTTTTGCTCCATTACTAGTACTCACAAATAGGATTTTAACACGTGCAAAAACCATCTGGTATGCTCTCGACCGTGAGGTCCAGGAAACCTGTGCTACCTGAAAAGGACTTGATTCATTTAGCATCGCTCATTTAAAATATTTTCTTTGGTTTGTCTAGCGCTAGTTTTAAATACACGAGTGCCCCAACTTAAGATTTATTATGCCCATTAGTATTGCTTTGTTGAAACTGTACTATGCATTCTACCAAGTATCTACAATTTATGATGATAAGTTCAAAGTTTTATAATTATTGTAGTAATTTCCAACTCATTCACTTGTCATTTTTTATTTTCAGACCTTCCCACAAAAATTTTCAAAATTAAAAAGGCTCTTGTCCAACTTGGTCTTTGTTCAAAACTTAATAATTTTAGCTTTGGTAAAGCAAAAGTCAGCCTTCAAATATATCAGCCATTTTTCCTATTTAGCATATTAAAGATGGGTCAACAAATCTCAAAAAAAAAAAAAAAAAAAACCCACTGGATAAACTGACTGAAACCCTGGAATGGTTTTTTTCCTAGAGGTCATTTTTCCAGAAAGTACTCTTTTGAGCTAATATATTTTAAATTGAATGGATGAAAGTGTTAGAAGTGTCCTTCTAAGATGTTTTTGAAATCCTACTTAAGAAGAACTTGCTGGATCATGTAGCAGAATGGAGCTTGGCTTTTCTACCCTCTCTGACTTATCTTCTCATGGAGAGAATGTTACTGTAGTTAAGATGTGCTATTTGAGCAGCTTGCCATACATATCATCTGCATAGGTATCCTGGTCCTCTATTATTGCCAATGATGTTGCACCACTGGACCATTTTCAGCCAATGCTGTGACTTCACAGGCTTTCCAGGTGGCTCAGTGAATCATCTGCCTGTCAATACCTGTCAATACAGGAGATTCAGGAAACGCGGGTTCAATCCCCTGGAGGAGAAAATGGCAACCCGCTCCAGTAATCTTGCCTGGGAAATCGCATGACTAGAGAAGCATGGAGGGCTACATTGCATAGGATAACAAAGAATCAGACATGACTGAGTAACTGAGCATGCGCATTGGGGACATCTGGCAAGGACAGTGAAGTCACTTATCACTGACCTTGCAGTCTCCACAATATTTTGTAGATTGTTTTGCACCTTAGAGGAATCTCAGCTATGCAGCTAAAGAGTCATCAAAAGGTCATCTCCAAGGTGCTGAGAAACCAGTAACAATGCCATTCTAGCTGAATTAGTGTTATTATTTGCTTTACTTAAGACATTGAAGAGACTAGTATGGTGAGAGGTGAACAGAGAAGTACCTTGATACAGAGTCTTAAACTCCAGTTCACAAAATCACCCAAGACACTTCCCTGAAGCAACTTACAGTATGATTTTAAGTGATTAAATTTCTATTTAGTGCTCTCGAGCACTAAATAAAAATAAAAACCAGTGTCCATCTGGTTTTATTATCACACCTGACACACACTCAGTGTTAAGACACATCCTCAGTGTTGACTACTGATTCTTAATCTACTTTGTCAGCCTGACAGGTTTTTTTAGAAGTATTAGTAATATTTATTTCATCTTATAAACATGCAAAGGGTATCTGATTTGGTTTTAATATGAGAGTAAAATTTTATTCGGCCTTCTCTTAGTTGACTGCTGGACAAAACTACACAGTCTTTAGCAATAAGTAATTAAGGAAAAACTTGACTGTCAAATTCGGGGGGTTTTTAGAAAGGCATTTCTAAAACTTTTCTTCAGGTTCTTGGCCACTCAGCTGAGCTTGCTCAGCTATATTGTTTTTGTTTTTTTTTTTTTTTTTCTGGCTAGTCTCTGTTTTCTTAGATGAGGTGAGAACTTTCTTCTGAGACCCTCAGAGATTCCTCACCAGACTCTGAATCATCTAGATAATCTTTTTTAAGATTATTACTTTTTTTTTTGGATGACTACAATATTCCAGCTGCTTCCATCCATTTTTTCTGATTCAGTTTTCTTTTCCCGAAGTCATACTTCTGATTTTAGGTGGTGCAGCTCAGTTGCTATTCTAAGCCAGTGTTTGGATCCAGCCTGGGCATAGTCTTCCCAAAGCTTGCAGCCCTCTGTCACTCTGTTTCTCTCTCTGACCGCATCTCACTGCTACCTACTTTTGCTACTCTTGCTGGATGTTCCAGTATGTTCTTATTTCTAGTCTGAAAGCCATCTAGATCACACATCTGTATCACATTATGGACACATCCAAAATTCAGTAAATATTCACCGTTCAAGTTCTCAGCTTCATCACATTCTGCTGATTCTTCCTGGTAATCAATGCAAGTACCATTCAGAAGAGTGGTCTTCTAAAAACTGAAATAATTGTTTTAATGCATCAAGGTATCACAAGCAGACAATGAAGAAAAATCACTACAATTTCCCCCAAGGGAAAAGGAGAGTTTTTCCCATTAAATCCTTACCATAGGCTATCATTTCTGAAAATGTTCAGTTCTGAATAAAAATTTTTATGTCAATCTTCTGGAAAGCAGTAAAATCATAACAAGATTTATTATACATTTTGTTCAGTTTGGTAGCCTTGGACATGCATGCCACACCTTCATGAGTTTTGCCTGTGATATATATTCCAATATAAAAATGCTGCTTATAGATCCAAAGTTTGTTTTTATATAAGCTACCAAAATGTGTAAAATACAATGCAGGCATCAAATATTGTTAATACTAAAGCAAATAGGATTAGACACTTCTTTCCTGGAACATAGCAACAAAAGAAAAATTTACTAGAGTCAGATACATCTTGTCACTAGTAGAATTATCTAGGTTAATTAGTGATTTTATATCTCTGAGCCAGATTAACTTGAAGAATACATAGACTTAAGTATTAGATTTATACTTATTTAGTGATTATATGCCTCCAAGCTTGAGTAACTTGGAGAGTACAGAGGTATATAGATTTAATATTAGATTTATTCAGAGATAAACCCTAATTACAAAGAATTTTCTTGAGTGGATTTTGCATTTACATTTTCATATCTGTTATCAGCTGTGGTGACTGGCCAGAAAAACAAACCAAAGGAAAGGAAAAATTAAACCAACTTGTCCATTCTGCTAGGCTGAGTCTTTCATGCTTGGGGAGGGAGAGGTGAGAAATAAAAGATGGAAGAGCAAAAGCAGAATTAGCTTCCTCAAGGGAGAATTAAATTCAAACACAGTGAGACAAGTTGATTGCTTAATTACTTGTCACACTTTTGAACTCTTCTATAATATATGTCTATCATCGTTCTAACTTAAATCTCATGTGCACTATTAAGAGTTAGGGCACACTCCTATTATTACTTTATTATTCATCTTTTGAAAATGTTTCCTCTATGTGAGACTATGTCTTTCCTCCTCATAGTATTGACTGTAGACATTTAAGGGTGTGTGCTTCTGAAAAAGGAAAAAGAATTATATGTTGAATATAAATATGGGATCTAAAGTATATTAATATAATAGAAATATATTAGAATTATTTGTTTTTTCCCCCCTGGGATGTCTGAAAGTTCCAGCTTTTTATCTGATTCCACAAATATCAAAGAAAAATAAAAGTTGGATTCTGAAGAACAGTATGGTGTGCTTAAGACAATCTCTGTGGTCAATGATGATGATTTACTGTCAGCTCTGTCTTTGCTATGGAGAAGGAAATTGCAACCCACTTGAGTATTCATGTCTGGAAAATCCCATGAGGAGGAAAATCTGAGGAGCCTGGTGGGCTATAGTCCATGGGGTCCCAAAGACTTGGACACGACTGAGAGATTTTGCTTCACTGTCTTTGCTAACAGGAAAGGTTTTGGTGATTGTTGTAGGGTTACTTAAATCATACTTTTCATATCTTAAAATATTAAAGAGGTAGCTTTTCAAATGCATATTGCTCATGTCATGCAGAAATGTATGTTCGGTGGGTCCAGCAGAGCTTTGAAATACATGCTCCGGAAAATACTTAAATATCACTAACCTTTGGTTCTGGTGGCAGAAAACCTAACCAGTGCACTGATGGTTGAGTCAAGTTTCAACAGCATAGATTTTAGAGGAGGAAGAACTAGCTGCACAGAATAGTGTTTGTAATCTCCCAGGCTGAAACCCAAGTGCTCTTCAGCAACTCTTAATACCTGGCAACAGGTAGTTATGATTATTCACCTGGTCATAATGTTCAGAAATTGTATGATAGATGATTTGAGGATTCATTGGACTGCACAATATTTACATAACAAATTTAAATCAAAAGTTGCCAAATAATTATCAGGCCCTTACAGTTTATAAACACTGGGTGTGAAGTTCAGAATGCAAAATTACATATAGGAGTCTATTTCCCAAAGATACTATGTTTTGACTAGGAATCAATGAAAACTTTTAAAGTCTCTTATTGCTTCCATAAAACAAAAATTAGAATTAAAATATTGAGAAAACGGGGATTTCCAGTGTCTTCTTTGTATTAGTGCTTGGGACATTTCTCTTTAAAGGAAACCTCCCTTACCCAAGCCAAATTTAGAAGTCCTCTCTCTTGGTTCTGTCTTGTTTGTGGTCCCACCCTCAAATCTTGCTTTAACCCAATCTTGATTAAGTTTTGATTCTTTGCCTGTCATGTCTATCTCACTTTATAAAGTGGTGCTTTGGACATCCCTGTGGTCTTGGATGCTTTATAGTCAGTCACCATTCCAGCCCAATTGATGGGGCATGGGGAATCTACAGCTAGCACTAGATTCTCTCTTGTTTTTTTACATTTCACTTTATTTATTTTTATTTTATCATCTTTTTTGTTTTATTTTACTTTTATTTATTTAGAAAATTTTATTAGTGTATCATTGCTTTACAAGGTTTTATTAATTTCTACTGTACAGCAAAGTGAATCGGCTATGTGTGTGCATATATTCCCTCTTTTTCAGATTTCTTTTCCACTTAGGTCACCACAGAGCACTGAGTAAATTTCCCTGTGCTATACAGAAGGTTCTCATTAGTTATCTATTTTATACATAGCAGTGTATATGTGTTGGGCTTCCCAAGTGGCACTAGTGGAAAAGAACCCACTTTGCCAATGCAAGAGACGTAAGAGACATGGGTTTGATCCTTGGGCCAGGAAGATCCCCTGGAAGAGGGCGTGGCCATGCACTCTAGAATTCTTGCCTGGAGAATCCCATGGACAGAGGAGCCTTGCAGGCTAAGTCCATAGGGTCACAGAGGCAGACGTTACTGAGGGGCTTAGCATGCGCACACCTATATGTGTGAATCCCAACCTCCCAATTCATCCCACCATCCCTCTTTCCGCTTGGTAATCACTTGTTTATTCTCTATGTCTGTGTCTTTATTTATGCTTTGTAAACAGATCATCTATACCAATTTTTTCATATTCCACATGTTTATATTAAGATACAATATTTGTTTTTCTCTGTCTGAATTACTTCACTTCTATATGACAGTCTCTAATTCCTAATGTAGACAGGATCAGAATTCTCAGTCTCTCTGCTCACATGAGAGGT
Organism: Antilocapra americana; assembly: GCA_007570785.1. Taxonomy (NCBI): domain Eukaryota; kingdom Metazoa; phylum Chordata; class Mammalia; order Artiodactyla; family Antilocapridae; genus Antilocapra; species Antilocapra americana. The sequence goes on from ML660777.1 coordinate 14,486,802, forward strand.
TCATTTGTAAAACTTGTTTCATCTTATACACAAATAGTGTTCAATAATTAGTTGTTGAATAAAGCTATGAATGTGATACTGTCTAAATTTTATGATATTTCTCTCCAGATTTAATTCACTGTGTATCTTCCTGAGTTTCCTGAATTTCTATAGAGAGTTATTTCATATTTGGCTTTTTGGTTTTTTTAGAAATTCAGTCCTGTCTGACTTCCTGCGACCCCAGGGATGCAGGTTCACCAGGCTCCTCTATTCATGGGATTCTCCAGATAAGAATACAGGAGCAGGTTGCCATGCCCTCCTCCAGGGCATCTTCTCCACCCAGGTATAATGAAACCTTTGTCTTGACTTCTTACCTCATCATAAAAGAGGATTAATCACACAAGGATGGATGCTAAGAAGTTTTTAAACTATGGAAACTGTATTTAAGTCTAGAGCACCTGATGGCCCTGAAGTTCTGTTGTTTGCTAATGAGACCATTTCCTTCAGCCTTTGAATTAAAATACTGTTCTCTTGACCCTCTGGCTGTATCCAAGCCGGCAATTCCTAGTGCTGTGTATTTTGGTGTTCTGTGGGTGTCTAATCTCAATTAATTATTATGTAATTTACCACATTGAATCTCAGCTTGGTTCATATTTTGAATGCAGTGTGGAGGGCAGAAATGGTAGTGTGTTATGCTTATGACTAGGCATTGTCTGCTATATGAGTGAGACTGTATAGAGAAAACTTAAAAGAACTGATTTTTGTTTACCTGTTATGTAACTCCATCCCCTTTTTCATGTCTTGCATGTTTTAAATTTATCTAAAGCTTATAGTACATGACAATAGCTCACAGTGGTTTTCCTGGAAGTCTCACTTAAGATAATCATTTAAACTCTTCAGTATATCATTCAGATCAGAAAATTGCCTCTTTCTTTCCATAAACTCAACAGTAACAAATCATTCCCTATACATAAAACATTGAATTTTACTCACTTTCCCCATTACTCCACAGATGTGGAGGACTTTTTATTTTCATGTTAAGTCAAAGTACTTTGGGTAAGGTCACACGTTCTGAAACTCATGAGGTTGAAATTCAATCAATATCTATACTTAGCTTTTACAAAATTTACTTGAATCTACCTTTATAATTCCCTCCTCCTGCAAACTTCCGGTCTATCTAATGTACAAATAAGGTATATATTCCAGGGACTTGTTGCTCTGACAAAATTTTATGGTGAATAACATTGGCCACATACTGTTGAAATTATTATTTTCCCCATTGGTACATTATGTAGTAAGCTACAACCTCAGAGTGAACAACTGTACTATGGAAATACCATGTATAAAATTTTGAGGTCAGGTAATGTTAAATCTATGTTCTTCAAAGACATAGTCTCTTTCATAATAAATAACATACAAATGTTAACTTTATTTTGTACCTAACAGTTACATACATATTATTATTTTGACTACAATAAAATTTCCTTATGACAATGTCATTAGTTTAAGTGTGTAATATACCCAGTATGCCTAGGGTCAAAGAGCAGACTGCTTCTTTTGTTCTCTCTTTCTCAGCATTTTGTGGAAAATTATTTCCTTCCTTCTGCTAGTTTTAGATTTGATTTACTTTTCTTTTTCTAGGTCTTTAAGATGTAAAGTTAGATTATTGATTTGAGATCTTTTCTATTTTTTATGCAGGCATTTATAGCTCTCAATTTCCCTCTGATCATTGCTTTTGCTGCATCATACAAGTTTTGGTATGTTATGTCTTCTCAAAGCATTTTCTAAGTTTCCTTGTGATTTTTTTCTTTGACCCATTGGATGCTATTTAGTTTCCATATATTTGTGAGTTTTCCAGACTTCCTTCCATTATTGTTTCCAAGTTTCATACCACCGTGGTCAAAGAAGATATTTTGCATTTAGTCACTCAGTTGTGTTTGCCTCTTTGCGACCCATCTACTGCAGCCTGCCAGGCTCCTTTGTCCATGGAATTCTCCAGGCAGGAAAGCTAGAGTGGGTAGCCATTCCCTTCTTCAGAAGATTTTCCTGACCCAGGGATCAAACCCAGGTCTCTTGCAATACAGGCAGATTCTTTATCATTTGAGACAGCAGAGATCTTAGTGAATTTATTGGGACTTATTTTGTGGCCTAACATTTGCTCTATCATGAAGAGTGCAACATGTGCACTTGAGAAGAATGTATATTATACTGTCATTGGGTGGAATGTTCTGTTGATGTTTACTAGGTTGAATATGAATTTTGACAAAGGTAAAAAAGCAATTCAGTGGAAAACAATTTCAACAAAGAATTCAGGCAATTAGATATCCATATTTAAAAAAACACACAAAACACTTCTATCCATATCTGGCATGATATACAAATATTAACTCAAAATGAATCACACTCAAAAATATAAAACCTAAAACTATAAACTTGTAGAAAAAAAGTGTGAGAAAATCTTTGTGACCTTGGGTTAGGCAAACATTTCTTAGAATTGACACCAAAAGCTCAGTTCATAAAAGAACACATTTATGAACCAGATTTCATAAAACTTAAAAATATCATTCTTTATAAAATAAGTAATATTTGAAAATTATGTATTTGATATAGAACTTGTATCCAGAATATTTAAGAAACTCTTAAAGTGTAATAAGGAAGCAAAAATACCAACCAAAAATAGGCAAAAAATTTGAATAGACACTTCATCAAAGAAATCATATAAGTAGCAAATAAACACACAAAAAGATGCTTAATATCAGTAGTCATTAGGGAAATGCATAATTAAACACAACAATTAACACTATACACATTCAAATTGCTAAAATTTAGATGTCTGACCATGCCAAGTACTGGTGAGAATATGGAGGAATTGGAATTCTCATACACTATTGATAAAAATGAAAAATGGAACAGTTATGTTGCAAAACTATTTGACAGTCTTTAAAAGACTTAAACCTGACTATCATACAATCTAGTCATTCCACTTTTAGTTATTTACACAAGGCAATAAAAGACCTATGCATATATATCTGTAGCACTTTTATTTGTAATAGCTGAAATAGGAAATAAGCATTGTTCATCGATGGTCAAATAGATAAACAAATTGTGGTATGTCCAAATACTGAAATATCACACAGCAAAAAAAAAAGGGAATGAGCCACTGATATATACAATATTGACAAATCTCAAGATAATTATGCTGAATGAAAGAAGCCAGACAAAATGAGTGCATGTTACTTGATTCCATTCATGTAAAATTCTAGTAAATTTTAATCTATACCAACTAAGACCAGTTATTTGTTGATCTCCTGGATTTGGTTTTGTTGTGGGAGAGAGGAGAGAAGGCTAACAAAATAGTTACAGGAACTTTGGTTATGGAAACAGACACACACATATGTGTATAATTCTGTGCAAAAACTTGTTTATTGTGTGTCAATAAAGCCTCAAGAAGGATGTTTAGAAAATAATGAAACAAACGGTATGATGTCGCTTTTCTGGTTAAAATTCCTCAGAGCCTCCATAACCTAAGATAGAAGCCAGCTCCCTCCATAGATTAAGATAGAAGCCAGCCTCTGACCTGGCATTTAATCTTTGTTATGATATGGTTTCCTCTAATTCCTTCACATAAATCTTGTGTTCCTAACATAGAACAACTTGGAGTTCCCCCAAGAAGCTAATTTGTCTGAACCTTCTCATTGGGAAAACTCTATTGTTTACTTGGTTTAAAGCTTCTACTTCTTTTACGTGTCAATCAGACACCTGCTTATCCCATTAAGATTCAGTTCAATCACTTTTGTTGAGCCTTCTCTCCAGTTCACCAAGGAGTTAGTTTCTATCTCTCCTGCAATCCCACTGCACCCTATTGAAGCCACAATGATTTCAGTCTTAATGGGTTGAAATTATTTGTTTATTTTTTAATCTCTTTTCCATTAGATCATGAATTCTTGTGGAACTCTGTTTTATTTGACTTTCTCCTCAAAAGGTAGTAGAGTTCAAAGTTTTTTTCATTGAATAAATGTACCAGGAAGGTAAAAACATAAGTTATTTAAAACAATGATACACAAAAGCCAACTATTGTTACTGTTCTGCCTATGTCCTGAGGATAAAAATCATCCCAGGAACCATCAAAGCATCTCTCATGGAAAGGAGAAACAGGCTTACATCACACTTTCCATCAATAAATTATTCCATAATCTCTGTCATCTAGATTTGTATCTCTCTCTGAGCCCAGTGAGATCTTGACATTTCATACATCTCAAGTATCACATTACTGAAGTTAAAACAAAGTTATTTGATTGTAATATCACCAGTATTTTAAAATGGGACATAAATCTATAAAACTGTTAATAAGGGAATAAAATTGACTTTAAAAACTTTTTACTCTAGCAGTAATAGTATAATTAAATTTTAACTCATTTTGTCATATTTTCTTTAGGTGATCTTAAAACACAATGCTTTAAAAATATTTCCTGCTTCCTGGTTTTTCCACTTTGATTTCATATAATGGTTGCTCTTCCTTAATTGAAAAGGCTGCTGGAGGATAAAGGGGGTGGTAATACAATCAGGCCAAACTTTTTCCAATTTCCTTCTTTATTGCTTTCTACCTTAATGAAAACATTCTCGCACTAAGCCTTGGTGATATAAAGAACAACATAGCACTGCATTTAGCATTATAGTCTAAAGCAAAGAAAACAATTTTGTTGCTCTCTAAGGAATCTGAAGGCAAGCCTATAATTTCTAACATTTGGATTTGGCACAGAAATATCATTCTTACAACTACATTTGCTGTTAATTACATTATAATTATTTTCACCTATTGAATCATGTGAGCAAGTCACCTTCACTTCAATTAAAAGGCCAAATGATTGGTAACTGGGAAAATTCAGAAGGGACAAAGTTACAAAACCAGCTTCGGAAGAGAGACTCCTAATCCAATTGATTATGCCTCAGAGAGTCTGTGAGCTTCTTTTCCATCTCTGAGCAATTCTTCTCTGCTCAGCTTTAAATAACTATGAAATCCAGACTGGTGGAACTATTCCAATCTGTGGACAGTGTGATTAATTCAGAGAACTTTGGCATGGTAACAAAGTCAAATGTTTCTCACTGTGAGAAATTCTCAACTTATTTCATGGATAAGATAGAACAGATTTAGAAGTACACTGCTTCTATGGGAATAGCATTTGTGACACATGGTAAGGGAGAGTCTGGAAAAGCACTATCATTGCTGGTGGTTTGTCATAGAGTTTTACAAAGAGCTTTGAGATCTTGAGAAACTGTGGCCATGGTGCAGAGTGGTAGTGGTGGTGGACAAAGCCTTGAAGTTCATTATACCAGGAAAAGGTGACTCACTAATCAAGCACCAATGTTGACCCAGTTATTCACTATATAATGAGCATTTGCGACATACAGGGTGTTGCTAGGCATGCAGAGTAGAGTGAGAAAGACACACGTATTTCTGGTCTGAGAGAATGTTTCTTAAGGTGTGATTCTAGAATGGCATACAGCATAGGTGTGTTATATGTACATCAATACCTTGGCACCACCCAAGCTATTGAATAAGAATTTTGAATGGTTTGGCTTGGAAATATGGAGTTTAATCATCTTCCCAGCAATTTTTATATATTCTAAAGTGTAAAGACCAATGCTCTTGAGCTTCCATTCAATGAAGGAAAAAACTAACAAACTACTATTTTACAAAGTGGGGGAGTATGCCTGGCAATAAGAATCTGAAAATATCTAAGAAATAAGGAAGTCTTGAGATAGACTACCTAAGAGAATATGTGGCATTTCTAAAGCTAACTTTTGGAGGAATCGGGCAACAGGGAATACTTATGTAAAAGAATGTCTTCATATAATACTGAATTTTAATTAGCAATGTTTCTCAAACTTCACAATTTGAGAAACAATTTTCTTCAATACCTGGAGAGATGATGATGCTCAGGCTCAGTCCTTAAAATTCTTATTTTGTCTCTTGCAAGGATTTGACATCAGTTTGTCTAAACTATTAAATTTTATAATAATCCTTTAAAGTATTTTTTAAAAAGCTAAAATCAAGAAGATGAGGAATTTGACAAGGGAGAAAAATGGATCTGGTGAGGAAAAAATATGCTATTTTAATTTGAGAGATTATTAGATTATTCAGGTGGTTAGTTCTAGTTGTTTGTAGGACATGCAAGTTGCTATTCTGGAAAGAAGCTAGAGTAGGTGATGATGACTTGATGGATGAGCAGAGAGATGCAATTAGGATTTAGAGGCAGGAAGAGCAAGAGTCATGGAAGGGTTTAGAAGTGTAGAAGAAGAATCTAGGCATAATCACCAAAGAGAAGGGAGGAAAGAGTTTTGGGAGAATTTAGGTGATTATCATGATCAGTTACAATAGTGGTTCTCAATCTTAGCTTCACATTAGAATCTTCTGGTATGTGGTTGTTTGAGAACTGCTGGCTTTAAAGGAGCTGAAAAAGATAGAGACAAAATAAAACTTCGAAACTTAGTGATAAGGAGATCATTAGTGATTTTTGAAGAAACAGCTTCTATTTAATATTTGAGGTTGAAAGCCAAACACTAAAAAGAGTTAAAGAATGACAGGTAGTGAAAAAGAAATTCTTGTTAGGTCACACTCTTTTAGAAGAGTATTTTGAGGCAAAACTAAACCAATTTTTTATACCTCCTCAAAACTAACTTAAATAGCTGTTTTCAGAAGTTATCACTGAAAAAAATCAAACCAGTTTATGATCCACTAGGTTTCTGTGACTAATTATCACAGGAGCCAGGTTATGGATAAAACAAGAAGCTTGGAATAATATGTCAAATTTGGGGAACACCTTTGTTTTTATTATTACTTTTATAATGGAGTATAGTTGATTGACAATGTTGTGTTACTTTTAGGTGTACCTCGAAGTTATTCAGTTATATGTATACATACACCTATTCTTTTTCGGATTCTTTTCCCATATATACGGAGAAGACAATGGCAACCTACTCCAGTACTCTTGCCTGGAAAATCCCATGGATGGAGGAGCCTGGTAGGCTGTAGTCCATGGGGTCGCTAGGAGTTGGACATGACTGAGCGACTTCCCTTTCCATATGGCTTATTACAGAGCATTGAGTAGAATTCCCTGTGCTATAGAGTTGGTCTTTGTAGATTATCTATATATATATAATAGTGTGTATATGCTCAGTTCAGTTCAGTTGCTCAGTTGTGTCCAACTCTTTGTGACCCCATGGACTGCAGCATGCCAGGGCTCCCTGTTCATCACTAACTCCTGAAGCTTGCTCAAACTCATGTCCATTGTCAGTGATACCATCCAACCATCTCATCCTCTGTCGTCCCTTTCTCCTGCCTTCAATCTTTTGCAGCATCAGGGTCTTTTCAGTTTTTCACATCAGGTGGCCCAAGTATTGGAGCTTTAGCTTTAGCATCAATCCTTCCAGTGAATATTCAGGACTGATTTCCTTTCAGATTGACTGGTTGGATCTCCTTGCAGTCCAAGGGACTCTAAAGAGTCTTTTCCAACACCACAGTTCAAAAGCATCAATTCTTTGATGCTCAGCTTTCTTTATGGTCCAACTCTCACATCCATACATGACTACTGGAAAAACCATAGCTTTGGCTAGACAGACCTTTGTCAGCAAAGTAATGTCTCTGCTTTTTAATAAGCTGTCTAGGTTGGTCATAGCTTTTCTTCCAAGGAGCTAGCGTCTTTTAATTTCATGGCTGTAGTCACCATCTGCAGTGATTTTGGAGACCAAGAAAATAAAGCCTGTCACTGTTTGCATTATTTCCCCATTTATTTGCCAGGAAATGATGGGACCAGATGCCATGATCTTAACTTTATGAATGTTGACTTTTAAGCCAGTTTTTTCACTCTCCTCTTTCACTTTCATCAAGAGGCTTCTCAGTTCCTCTTCACTTTCTGCCATAAGGGTGGTGTCACCTGTATATCTGAGGTTATTGATATTTCTCCCAGCAATCTTGATTCCAGCTTGTGCTTCATTCAGCCCAGCATTTTGCATGATATACTCTACATATAAGTTAAATAAGCAGGGTGACAATATACAACCTTGACATACTCCTTTCCCCATTTGGAATCAGTCTGCTGTTCCATGTCCAGTTCTAACTGTTGCTTCTTGACCTGCATAGAGATTTCTCAGGAGGCAGGTAAGGTGCTCTTGGATTCTCATCTCTTTACGAATTTTCCACAGTTTGTTGTGATCCACCCTCCTTTGGATGAAAATGATAGATGGAAATAGTTCCACAGTGTCTTGCATAGTGATCCCCTACTTTCTCCCTTCTGTGTAAAATCTTTTCTCCTTTCCATCTTCTTTCTTCATTGCTTTGCTGCTCAAGTTATAAAACAAAGTAATTAAGTAAGCTGGAGAATCCAAGACTGAGAAGTAATTGAGCTTGGAATAGCTTCTACCACTAATTTTGTCCTTGACTGAAGCGTTGTCTTTCTTATTTCAAAGAAATTTTCATTGGATGCAAAAAAGAGAGAGAAACATTAAAATTTACCTTTACTTCCTGGCAAAGATCTGCATAACATTTAAATCTGAGGTTTGGTGCCCTTGTATATTTTGGTGGATAAGGTCACATCTGCATTTTTCCTTCTTTTGTTTTGTCCTTTTGTGCTCATATTTAGAATCTGAATAAGTCAGAAAATTCTTGAATTTAGGTGAAAGAATCATGGAGGTTATGGATGGAAGTCCTCATGACTGTTGATACTACTAGTATTTAATGACCTTCAATTCTGAATTTACTTCAAACTGCTTCCTCTCTCCTGGTTTACCTAGAAAGCTTTTTATATCTTTTCTCCTCTTCCTTCATCCTTTTCCTTTTGTAAAAAAATTTTCTGCTTTATCCCACCCAAATACCACATATATATTTCTCTCAATCTCAATTTTTCTTCTGTTTTGGCATTCAGTGATGAGTATTTGAGGTAGAGGGATTAAGGTGACAAAAAATACAATGCAACAGTCCCCTATTTTTTGAGGAACCTCAGTACCATTTTTCACAGTGCCTGCTCCAAGTTACCTTTCAACCAACAGTGTACAAGAGTTCCGATTTCTCCACATGCTCCCTAACACTTATTACAAATATTACTTTTAAAAATCATAGTCATTATAATAGATGTGATGTCATATCTCATTGTGGTTTGATTTATATTTTGCTGATAATTAGTGATGTTGCACATCTTTTTATATACTTGTTGACCATTTGTGTATCTTCTTTGGAGAAATGTCTATTCAATATTTTTTTCAATTAAAAAATCAGGTTATTTATCAAAAAATTGAAAAAAGAATTACCATATGATCCAGCAATTGCACTTCTGGATGTATCCACAAGAATTGAAATCAGGATCGGGAAGAGATATTTGCATTCCCATGTTCAGCAAAGGGTTATTCACAGTAGCCAAGATACAGAAATAGTCTGAATGTCCATCAACAAACAAATGAACAAAGAAAATGTAATACATACTTACAATGGGATATTATTCAGCCTTACAGAAGAAGCAAATTCTGTCCTGTGTGACAACATGGATGAAACTGGAAGACATTATGCTAAGTCAAGCAAGCCAATGACAGGACAAACACTGCACTTTTCCATTGAATCAGGTATCCAAAATAGTCAAACTCATAGAAAAAGAGAATAAGGTGATTATTTGGGGCTGAGGGAATGCAGAAATCAGGAACCATTCAACAGGTATAAAGTTTCAGCTATACAAGATGAAAAAATTCTAGAGATCTGCCAGAAAACATTGTATTTAACAACCATACAGTATTGTGCATGTAAGAATATGCTAGGAGGGTAGAATTCATGGTAAGTGTTCTTACCATCACACCCACAAAATAACATCAACAGAAAGTAGAGAGGAAACACCAACATAATCTTATTTAAAACTTTATTTTTAACCTATAGTTTTATTCAAAACTCATTAAAAATTTGTTATAGAAATAACATCTCTTTGCAGAACAATTTTTTTTAGCCTAATGGTTACCTAGGTGAGCCAGGGATGGGCATATAATCCAGTTTGATATTCTCTTTCTGATTCACTTGCCTCTCTCTGTTGTAGGTGAGAAATCACCTATCCTTAGGATTATGGGGAGCAAGACAAAGTATGAAGTGGGACTATAAGAGAGAAAGCATATAGATAAGATAATCACACTTCCTCCAGAACTGCTTCAGTCACATGAGCAAACAATCATACTTTTTACTTTTAGGCCCATTGGAGTTGAAATTTATATTATTTGCAGCCAAAACAGAGAAATCAATGGATTAGGGGTCCAGAGTGTATATCACCCAGAGAACACTCAGAAAACATTAGTTGAATGAATAGACTTTCAAAATTTTCATTATCTCTCTGTGTAAACTTGGGCAAATCACACCATTTTACTGTCTTTGATTATAAAATTTAAAGTTAATGCTCATTTTTCTAAGATCAATTCCCACTAAAAGCAATTATATATTTTCTCCAAAAGTAAATAAGCATTAGCTACTATTATCAACATCAGTTTCATATTTAAAAATCTATGTCTTTGCATATTCTGTTTTTCAGTTCTCATTTTCTCCTTGTTTCATCAAACATCAGCATTTTATAGCAAATTAAGTATGATAAAAGTAATAATCATTATATTTGTCAGGAAATAGATTGCCTATAAAATATTTTAATACATCACTTTTGTATCTTTAAGAACACAAGATTTTATTATGAAATAGCTAAATTAGAAGATACTTGTTATTAAATCACAATAGAGGTATTACTATTCAATGTGTACTGAAAACTCCAGATTATTGTTTTCTGCAAGTGTATGAAGTATACTACAATGTGACTATTGTGTGGGTTGTAGTGACTTCTGCTGCTTATCAGTAGCAACTGAGTTCTACAGTTGTTATAACAAATTATTTTTTATTATTTTATATTTTATTTCTTTTCTTTTGCTTATATGACAGAAAATTGATGACACTAAAATAATAAAATAAGATAAAATTGTTGTGTTTATTACCTAACCAAGGTTAAAGCTGAAAATTCTACTTCAAAGCTTTTTAAAAGGTTAATAATTACATTTTATTCCCTGACTTAGGGAAACCAGTTAATAGGACATGTAGAGAAAAGAGAATGACAACTTGAATAAGAAGAGCTGAGAACAGTTCATTAAAACTGCAGCCTATTCAGATTTCTACAAATGGCAGAAACAAATTTGTGTTGGATAATGGTGAGAATGGGTGATGGTTTGACAGTTTGTAGGAGTTGCTCTCATGTTCAGTTTGGAAATTGGTCAAACTTGTTAATGTGGTGGGAAAGGCCATTACTTAAAATGAGGTTATAAATTGCTTCCTAAGCTCATATTAATCTGAAGATTTCAGGATCCTCCCTAATCTCTAAGAGAAACAATGAAAACATTAATTTGAAAAGATAAATTGATCCTTATTTCAGCCATAAACAAAAGAATGAAATTTTGCCATTTGAACAACATGGATGGACTTGGAAGGTATTATGCTAAGTACAAATAGTCAGACAAAGAAAGAGACACCATATGATTTCACTTACATGTGAAATCTAAGAAAACAAAACAAATGAACAACAACAACAAAAAAAACCAGACTCATAGATACAGAGAATAAACTGGTGTTTGTCAGAAGCCAGGGGAGAAGCGTGATAATGGTGAACAGGACTAAGAGGTACAAATGAGTCATGAAGATATAATGTACAGCATAGGGAATATGGTCAGTGATGTTGTGGTAGCTTTGCAAGGTGACAGGTGACTACTAGACTTAACATGGTGAACATTTCACAATGTATATAAATGTTGAACCATTATGTTTACACCTGAAACTAATATAATCCTGTATGCCAACTAAATTTTTCAATTAAGTTAAAAAAATGATTTCAGGATCCTCTCTATAAAATGTATGGCATCAAACCCTAATATCTACTCCAATTTTATTTGAACTCTTGCTTTTATCCTTCAAAATGATGACTCTGGTCCAGTTTTTAAATACTGTAATTTGTGGCATTCAAAGACTATAAATCAACTTGAGACAACTCTGAGCTTTGTTCCCTTTGGCTTAAAACCAGGCTTTTACCATAAGATTATATTCTGGGCTTCCCTTGTGGTCTAGTGGTTAAGAATCTGCCTGCCAGTTAAGGGGACGCAGGTTCAATCTCTGATCCAAGAAGACCCCACATGCTACGGAGCAACTAAGCCCATACTCTACCACTACTGAGCCCGTGCTCTAGAGCCTGTGCTCTGGAGTCCTCAAGCTGCAACTACTGAGTATGTGCACAACTACTGAATCCGGCATGCCCTAGAGCCTAAGAGAAGCCACCACAATGAAAAGCGTTGTGCATCCCAACAGAGTAGTCCCTACTTGATGCAACTAGAGAAAGCCTGAAGACAGCAACAAAGACAAAGCACAGACAAAAATAAATAAATAAATCTTAAAAAGAAGTTATATTCAGAGTCAAAACACTAATATTTATCAAGGAACTAAAGAATCATAATAAAGAGGTAACTACCATCCCTCTCTGGTCAAATTGAGCCAAATGGAAGGTGATTACACATGTAGTATAAATGAAAAGTGCGTTAGTCACTCAGGCATGTCCAATTCTTTGTGACCCCACGGTTTGCAGCCTGCCAGACTCCTCTGTCTATGGGGATTCTCCAGGCAAGAATACTGGAGTGGGTAGCCATTCCCTTCTCCAGGGGATCTTCCAAACCCAAGGATCGAATCCATGTCTCTTATCTCTCCTGCATTGGCAGGCAGATTCTTTATCATCTGAGCCACCAGGGACGCCCAGTATACATATATAAAATGGATGTCTAAAAACTATCAGTTATCTCCTAATACTTAAAATTTCAGTGTGAAATGTCTTTCCCCAGATATTACAAGCAGAGAAGCTCAACCACTATAATAAATATAAGATATAGCTTTTAAAAGGCACAAATAATTCTTTACTTCTCAGCAAAAATGAATCATCAGAGAAGCCATGGCTTTAAACAAACGAAGTCCATGGCCATAGGAAGCATTCTTTTCATTGCTTATTCGCAGAGAACCTGTTTTCAATTGCTGTGTCCAAGTAACAGTTTCTTGGTTATAACATAATGATGTATCCCACTCAGCAATCTTCTTTTTGCTTTATGGTTTAATTCCCTAAAGGTAAGTAGAGAGCATTTAGAAGGCATCTTAAGGTCTAAGCTACTTAGAATTTTATTCTTATTTTTAAAACAATACTGCTATATTGCCTAAGGCTTCCAGTGTAACTAACACAATATCTTCCTATGGCATTATTCAACTAAGAAACAATGTTAAAACTTTAACAATATTACAAGTTTTTAAAATGTTTATAAATAGCCCTATGACAGAATTGCAGCTTAAAAGAGGGAAAAACTAAATTTTTTTTTATTTTACTGAAAAGTGCAAATGCCTGCATAATCTTATTTAAAGACAGATTTATACCAGGGCTCTGAAATAGATGAGAGATCGGTTTTGGTGCAGTATGTGCTTAAAAGACTTCTCATCAAGAGTCTAGCCAAGGTAGATTCCCTATGACAGTAACTGAACAAGTTTTGAAGAATGAAGGGTAGGAATTAATCTATGGTGATAGAAGTTAGAAGAGTGGTTACTTTTTACAGAGGATGATGCCTAGAATGGAGCTTAAATGAGGTTTATGGTTTCAAACAATGTTGAATAACTTGATCTAGGTACAAATTACAGAAGTGTGTTTATTTTGTAAAAATTAATGGAAAAATTCACTTAAAACTTGTGTCCTTCACTGTATGTTTTATTTCAGTAACCAAATTTACCAGAAATAAGAAGGTACATTCTATAAGAAAACGGACTTGGATTCTTTAAAAGATATCGTAAAAAAACAAAACGAAAACACTCAGATGCAATGTGTGAATATTGACTGGCTCTTGAATTTTAATCTATAAAATGTCTATAAAAGTCCTCTGGGGATAATTGGGGGTATATGAATACGGAATGGATAGTAGATTCTATCATGAAATTATTGTTAATTTTCTTAGGTGTGATAAGGTATTGTTGCTATATTGTTCTTAGGAAATGCTCAAAGATGTAATTGGTGTCTAGTGTCTGCAGCTCACATTCAGATGGTTCAGAAAAAGATGCATGACTTTGTATATTGCATGTATGTGTGTGAGTGTGATCTTGTATGTGAGTCTGTGCATGAAGGTATGTGTGATAGCATGTGAATGTATGTGTGAGAATAACAGTGTGAGAGAGAGAGCAAATGAGATGAAATATTAACAACTTCTGAATTCCGGTGTTGAGTATAATTTTCTTTAAATGTTTCTGTATTGTATTGAAAATTTTCCAAATAAAAAATGGGACTTTTTTATTTAAAAAATGGTAAGGAAGAAAAGGAAAAAAATGATCACCTGACCCAAATCTTCAGTCTCGAGATTCCCACTGAGCTGTTCCAAGGACCCAGATGAAGCTGCAAGTATGGCAGAAGAATGTGGAAATAATGGGCTGAGACGCTGGATGAGTTATATTCCTACACACGGAGCTCCTGAACACTCACCGTCCTAAATTTTATTTTTATATGGCACACATTTAGAAAATTTAGGAGTGTCCTGGAAAGTTGTAACAGCTGGTCTGCGAGTGTTGGGCCCTGGGGCTGGGGGTGGATGAATGTCTGAGGAATTCCAAGGCCTCTGAGAGAAGTCTGTTTCAGAGAAAGGCCCCAAACTGCCCGGGGACCCACAGTGTGAGAAACAAGCCTCTGGACGGGCCCTGACAGATGTTATGAAAGGGTGGTGTTAAGTGCCTTTTTCAGGATATTAAACCAGCATCCTAACTGGCAAAAAAATGAATTGTCACTGACATTATGTCGGCCCATTGGAGACCCTCTCTGCTACTTTCCTTGATCTGGGAACCATTATACACAGAGATCGATAGGGTCCTGGGCAGGAATTTAAATAATGATTTCTAATAAAACCTATTTTAGACTGTGGAGGCCAGAGAATAGAGACAAGTCACAAAACATAATGGGTTTAAAGCCCCTCTCCCTCTCTTTTCTCTCTTTTTTAAAGAGCTGAATAATGGAAGAGAGATCTGGTGATAAGGCACAAAAAAGGCCTTTTGGTCCTGGCCAATCTGCTTAGCTAATGGCTGTAAACTGACACCCCTAATGAAATAAAAATGTCTCAGTTCAAGTGCATAGCTGCATAATTGTTAACAACCCGGAGCTCTGGCTGTGATCCTGGTGATGGGCACTAAGTAATGCCCTGACAATTTCCCATGACTCTTCCTTCCTCCAGCCCCTGTCCACTGACAAGCAAATAAAAGAATCCTGCACCAAATTAAAGGCCGGTAGCATCAGAGATGGGGGCCAGGGAAACAGTGAGGTGTATCATCTTCATCTCTTCCTTCTGCTCCTGACAGCAGACTGCTTGCTTTTCCTGTCAACTCCTGAGGCCTGGCAAGGGCCACTGCGGGCAGGGTTCTGATGGGCTGTGGGCTTTTTAAGAAGGTGCAGGTCGGGTAGAGACACAGAGGTTTGTGGAGCCTGGAGGCGGTCCCAGCCCCTGCAGAGCGCCTCTGAGCTCTGGGGTGCAGACGGCAGGCTGAGGAAAAACCCTGTTCCAATGTGCTAAGACTGGATGGCTGTGGTTAGCATGGTTTCCCCTGACTCCCCCTCACAGCTTGCAGTTGTCTGATTTCCATCAGTGGCAGTTCCCTCCACATGTCCAGCCATCAATCTTCCGCCGCCCCCGGATGAGTGTGGCACAGCAAGGGGCATGTTCCAGTTAAAAAATAGCCTTTGCCGCAGCCTTCCTTCTTCAGCCACTGATAAGTCTGCCTTTGATATTTTTATTAAAAAAGAAAGAAAACACATTGGGAAATATGTTTCATTTCTTATAGCCCGGACCAGAGCCCCAGAGGTGGAGGCGGATTGAGGCCTGTTGAGGGGGAACACAGGGAAGCGGGGCTGAGGTCTACCTTTGAAATCCCAGCGTTGTGCCAGGTGGGAAAGGAAAGACTCCCTCCTCAACCACGGAATCCCCAGGCTCTGTGAGGGCACACCCATCACAGTGATGTTCATGGGCATTATTTTTTCACAAGCAACAAACCAACAACACAGTCTTTCTCCACGCAAGGAAGAAACCTGGCTTTGAGAGACAGAATTAGAAAATAAACCGTGATCTCGCCTTGACCTTTTTGTCACGCCCCCCCCCGAAGGCTGTGATGGCACCTCTGGTAGACTAGCTGAATCTCCTGCTTCACTGCAGGCTCCACGGTGGCAGGAAGGCAGGCAGGGCGTGGGAGGCGGTGAGTGTCACTTCTAGGCAGGCGCTCCTGGCGCGCCTCTGGGAGATGCCTGCCCACTTAGTCACCTCCAGGAGACAACACAGTAAACATTTGGTAGCTGGGTTTCCAGGCCTATTTTTAAATAGGTTGTTTCAATCTTCTTATAGTCAAATGGTCACCTACCTTCCTGGTAGAGTCATTAGAGAACCCTCTGCAGGTGTGGTGTGGTAGCCAACTGCTCCCTGCATCTTCACCCCTCCTGCTTTCTGTCGTCTGTAAGACTCAAGAGAGGTTGGTCTGGGTGAGGATTTTTCCAATTCATTTTTGATCTGAGGTCAGTCATCCATTCCTAGGAGGGACCTTCAAGATGTCAAGCTTTGGACTTCCCTGGTGGACCAGTTGTTGGTATTCCACTCTTCCAATGCAAGGGACCCAGGTTCCATCCCTAGTCGGGGAACTAAATCCCACATGTCAGCAACTGGGCAAAGAAATTGGCCTCCCTTGTGGCTCAAACGGTAAAGAATCTGCCAGCAATGCAGAAGACCTAGGTTCAGTCCCTCCGTTGGGAAGATCCCCTGGAGAAGGGAATGGCAGCCCACTCCAATATTCTTGCCTAGAGAATTCCACGGACAGAGGAGCTGCTGTCCACAGGGTTGCAAAGAAAGGACAGAACTGAATGAGTAACACAAACACAGCCAAATAAATAAAAATATTAAGAATCAGAAAGATACAAAGCCTTGCATCTGGCAATGTAAGAAAGGAATTTAGAGCCAAAGATGACCTCTTGGCAACCAGCCTCTCGTGCCTAATATTCTTTGGTGGAGGAGGTTGATTATAAAATCATCTGCCATCCTTATGGTGTCCAGGGTTTCTAGCAGCGACTCAGAAGCCTAAGAATATTGTAGGAACATTAGGGAGAAGGTGGGGAGGGTTTCTAAATGGTGCAGTAATTTGAGCTAAATAAATCTGTATATCAGGGAGCAATTCTATTTCGGAAAATCTTAGAAATAGCAACAAAACATTCAGGACTAGAGGAGATGTTAGATACTTTTTCTAGGCATCTTATTTGGGTATGCACCAAATAAGGGCTCATCAGGGTAAACTGTCTTCCCTCTGTAGGACTACAGCGAATATTTATGGAAGGTATCCCCATTTCAAAGAATTAATTCATGTTAGAGAAGGGAAGAAGCATCCCAACAGCTCCAAAAGGACATAAAGGAAGCAGTCCTTTTGTTAAGTACCAGTTAAATGGTTCATCCACCTGGTTAAGTCTTTTGTCAGGGACTAACTAAAGACACCTGACTTCCCCCACTTGCTGGTTTGCCATAGTCCATAAAATTTTACTAGATATGAAATTTTAAATTGCTGAATAAATGAATCAAATTGCTCTTTGTGTTAGTAATGATGACTAGGGTGTCTATGGATTAGGACATAAAGTATAGAACAAAATAAAAAATTATTTATTCACTCAGCAAATATTTGGGAGGAATCTGCTGTGTGTTAGTCTCTGTTCTCTGAGTTGGGATACAGCAAAGAATATAAATCACAATAAACTGTGGAAAATTCTTAAAGAGATGGGAACACCATACCATCTGACCTGTCTCTTGAGAAACCTGTATGCAGGTCAGGAAGCAACAGTTAGAACTGGACATGGAACAACAGACTGGTTTCAAATAGGAAAAGATGTACATCAAGGTTGTATATTGTCACCCTGCTTATTTAACTTATACACAGAGTACATCATGAGAAATGCTGGGCTGGAAGAAGCACAAGCTGGAATCAAGATTGCCAGGAGAAATATCAGTAACCTCAGATATGCAGATGACACCACCCTTATGGCAGAAAGTGAAGAGGAACTAAAAAGCCTCTTGATGAAGGTGAAAGAGGAGAGTGAAAAAGTTGGCTTAATGCTCAACATTAAGAAAACTAAGATCATGGCATCTGATCCCATTGCTTCATGGGAAATAGATGGGGAAACAGTGGAAACAGTGTCAGACTTTTATTTTTTTGGGCTCCAAAATCACTGTGGATGGTGATTGCAGCCATGAAATCAAAAGACGCTTACTCAATTGAAGGAAAGTTATGGCCAACCTGGATAGCATATTGAAAAGCAGAGACATTACTTTGCTGACAAAGGTTCATCTAGTCAAGGCTATGGGTTTTCCAGTAGTCATGTATGGATGTGAGAGTTGGACAGTGAAAAAGGCTGAGCACCGAAGAATTGATGCTTTTGAACTGTGGTGTTGGAGAAGACTCTTGAGAGTTCCTTGGACTTCAAGGAGACCCAACCACTCCATCCTAAAGGAGATCAGTCCTGGGTGTTCATTGGAAGGTCTGATGTTGAAACTGAAACTCCAGTACTTTGGCCACCTCTTGGGAAGTGTTGACTCATTGGAAAAGACCCTGATGCTGGGAAGGGTTGGGGCCAGGAGGAGAAGGAGATGACAGAGGATGAGATGGCTGGATGGCATCACTGACTTGATGGACATGGGTTTGGGTGGACTCCAGGAGTTGGTGATGGACAGGGAGGCCTGGCGTGTTGCAGTTCATGGGGTCTCAAAGAGTTGGACATGACTGAGTGACTGAACTGAACTGAAGTGAAAGAAGATAAAATATTTTATGGAGTTTATATGCTAGAGGGGGATATAATTATTTATATGATAAGAAGGAGGGAGCTAGAAATCAGTCTATGTGTGTGAGGAAAAGCAAGCAAGTCCATGGAGGGTGACTATCCATCCCGGTTTACCCATCACTGAGGGTGTTCTCAGGACTCGGGACATTCAGTGCTAAATAAGGAAAGTTCTGGATAAGCTAGGAAAAATTGCCCACTCTCTGTGTTCCTAGAAATGCCAAATAAGAGGCTATTGCATTGCGTAAAAAGTTCATTCAGGTTTTTCAGTAAGATGTTATGGAAAAACCCTAACAAAGTTTTTGGCCAGCTCAATGTATAGAAGATGAATTTGAAGAGTTGCACATGAGATCATATGGGCCCCTGGAGGCCATAGTCTGGAGTTAAATTTGTTCAGAGTTTGATGAGATGCTTTTGGAGGATATCTGTGGATCCAAGGCTCTTATTCCAGAAAAGATTCCCATCACACAGTAACACTGACATTTGAATGATTTAGTATTAGTATTGAATTTATATAAGGGCCTCCCAGGTGGCGCAGTGATAAAGAACCCATGTGCCAGTGCAGGAGACCCAAGAGATGAAGGTTTAATCCCTGGGTTCGGAAAATCCTCTGGAGAAGGAAATGGCAACCCTTCCAAAATTGCGTGGACAGAGGAGCCTGGAGGGCTATAGTCCATAGGGTTGCGAAAGAGTTGGACACAACTGAAGTGACTTAGCATGCGTGCACACACACACACTGAATATATGTGGGATTAGATGAGCAATGTTCTTATAGGTGCTTTCATCACAAGGAATTTTGGAAAAGTGAAAAATACACCAAGTTTGAAGTTGGAATGATCAGGCTTTGTAATTTTCTGAACTTGCTATAAAGTTTCTAGTGACAGAATGAGAAGAAATGGTAGGAGATGGCCTTGGTGTAGAGACTTCAATATTGTAGGTCTTCATTTTTCAATGTGATCAAGGAAAGGAAGATTTGTTATGGGGAGGATTAAATTTATTTGTGAGAAAAATATTGATTTGACCTATTGTATAGGAACTTCATCTGTGAGAGTTTGGTAATGAGAGGGGTTGTATTATTAAATTTTATCAAATAATAAATATTACTTATTATAAATATTAGATATTAGATGTGGGCATTGAGTTATTTGGGCTATGGTGTAATCTGTGCTCTTTGTATAACCCTTCCGGTGAACTTGGGTAGAATCAGAGCAGAGCATAAGTCAAGATGGAAAATGGAATGGAAGGTAACAATTGGAGATACTGTATAAAGATACCTTTGGGGAGTATTCATATGCTCTATTGCCCCCATATCAGAAGTTTCTGGAGGTGATGTTAAATAGGCATTCATCAAAGGCCTTGGGAACTGAACCAACTATTTCATTGATCCCCTATGAAAGACTAGGGAAATAGCCTGACAATGATGCTGGGGGAACATCTCTGACACTTTGCTAATTTATCTCTTAAAGGTGCTCAGACGAGACAGCCTTATCTCAAGCTGAATGCTGGATCGTTAGTTCTCACATCCATCACCTTTTAAATGAATGCAGGAACCTCTTCCTTATCAGTCTTCCAAATTTCACTGTTGCTATTCTAGAACATATACTCAGCAGCAGAACACAGTGATCTTTTAAAAATGAATAAGTTCATATCTCATCCTACTTAAAGTCTGCCAGTGACATACCACAATAGTAAGAATAAAATCCAAGCTCTGTTGTATAGCCTGCAGGGCCCTACCTTTTCTGACTGCTGCCTTTTTCTCTAGACAGATCGTCTAGCACTTTCCTCTGCCCTCAGTCTTTTCCAGCCACCCTGGACTTCTTGCTCTTTGTGAACAATCACTCCAGCTTGTTCCTGTTTTGAAGTCTTTATTCTTGGTAATCCCACCTCTTGGAACCCTCTTCTCCATGTCTTTACTGAAGTTGCTCCTTCCTGTGAGGTTTGTTTCTACTTAATGTCATTTCCTTAGGGAGCCCCTTTCTATATGCAGTATTTCAAAGAACTACACAGCCCTATCACTTTCTATTACCTTAATCTGCTTTATTTTCTTCATAGTGCTGAGGAGCCATCTATTCACTTATTCATCCAGAATCATAAGAAATCAGGACTGGTCTAAGCTTCTCTGGCCACTCTCCTTTCTTTCTCATGAGAATGTTTATTCTTCTACGTGGTAGTCAAGCCCAGGGTTGGAATCCTTGTCCAGGTTCTCTCTTGGTTATCCACTCTCTCTTTTCCTCTGGTGCTGATGGCTTTGCCTTGGCTTTAATTCTTCTTCCATTGCAGTTTTACCATCTGAGTCTCAGGTTTTTAGGGCTGAAGTAGACAAAGTTCATTTAGCAACTTGTATCTCCATCAATAAAAAGAAAAGGACTCTGTTGCACTATCCTTTTTTATTCGCTGAAGTTCTGTGTTAGACTAATATGGTAACAAATACTCACAAGCACTAATTCTTTTGCTAGTAATCCTCTTGTCCATTAGCTCTCCCAGTGACAGCTCAGAGAAGAGTTATTGGTCTGGCAAATGATTCAGCCATTCCTGGATTCTCTGCTCAACACAATGTTAATATCATCTGTTCAGAATGGTGCATAGTATCTTACCCAACACTTAAGCTTTCCAGAAACATCAGGAATCCTATTAATGACATCAAAAACTTTTTTAACCAGAGAAAAGGAAAAAAATGCTACCTTAAAACACATTTAAGACAATGTATATCATTTCCATCTTGCCTGTACTACTACTTTTGGTATTGAAATGACCAATGACTTGATGATTAAAACCCAAATATCACCACAGAACAGAGCAAAAAGTTTAAAAAAATGGTTTTATTTTTATTGTGTAAGTTTACATTAAGTAAACTAGGATAAGTTTAGCACACATTTACTTTCTATGTTAAAACTCTTTTTCCCTAAATTAAATTGGAAGGCTATGGTTTTTCCAGTAGTCATGTATGGATGTGAGTTGGACAGTGAAGAAAGCTGAGCACGGAAGAATTGATGCTTTTGAACTGTGGTGTTGGAGAAGACTCTTGAGAGTCCCTTGGACTGCAAGGAGATCCAACCAGTCCATCCTAAAGGAGATCAGTCCTGGGTGTTCACTGGAAGGACTGATGCCGAAGCTGAAACTCCAGTACTTTGGCCACCTCATGAGAAGAATTGACTCATTGGAAAAGACCCTAATGCTGGGAAGGATTGGGGCCAGAAGGAGAAGGGGAAGACAGAGGATGAGATGGCTGGATGGCATCACCGACTCGATGGACATGGGTTTGGGTAGACCCTGGCAGTTGGTGATGGACAGGGAGGACTGGCATGCTATAATTCATGGGGTTGCAAAGAGTCAGACATGACTGAGAGACTGAACTGAACTGAACTGATATTGAAAAGTGAAAGTGTTAGTTGCTCAGTTGTGTCTGACTCTTTTTGATCCCACGGACTATAGTCCACCAGGCTCCTCTGTCCATGAAATTCTCCAGGCAAGAATACTGGAGTGGGTAGCCATATCTTTCTCCAAGGGATATTCCTGACCCAGGGATTGAACCCAGGTGTCCTGTATTGCAGGCAGATTCTTTTTCAACTGATCCACCAGGGAACTTCAAATTATATAAATGTGGTTAGATAACTAAGTTTAATAGATAGATAGCTAAGTTTAATAAGAAACACTTTACATTTTGGTTTAATATGTTTTTCAGTTTTTGTGTTTATTTACCATGGAAGCTGTTTTTGTGCTGATTTCAAACCAAAGTGTTGAATGGATATAACTTTGACCTATCTGGAAGTTATTGCTTGGCTTGGTTCCTGAAAATCTATTTCTCAGTTTGACTTAATGGATTTCTAATCATTTATGTTTGAAATTCATCCTCAAGGGTATAAAAGATGATGTTTTAATCTTTTGCACCATCTCTGTTTACTTCGGGTTTCCCAGGTGGTGCTAGTGGTAAAGAATCCGCCTGACAATGTAGGAGACTCAGGGCACACAGGTTTGATCCCTGGATTGGGAAAATCCCCTGGAGGAGAAAATGACAGTCCACTACAGTATTGCCTGGAAAATCCCATGGAGAGTGGAGCCTGGAGGGCTACAGTCCATGGGTTTGCAAAGAGCTGGATATGACTAAAGCGACTTAGCATGCGTGGTGTTTACTTCTGCTCCCTCTGAACTTGCCTCTGTATTAATACCTTCAGGATCATTCAAAGGAGAGAAATTGAGAGAGGGAAGCATTTTTTGGCAAGGGTGGGATGATATGGGAGAATGGCATTGAAACATGTTAATTATCATATGTGAAATCAATTGCCAGCCCGGGTTTGATGCTCGGGGCTGGTGCACTGGGATGACCCAGGGAGAGGGAATAGGGAGGGAGGAGGGAGGGGGGTTCTGGAGGGGGAGCATATGTATGCCCATGGCAGATTCATGTCAATGTATGGCAAAACCAACACAATAAAGTAAAGAAAATTTAAAAAAAAAAGTTGTTCTCCTTTCAGCTGCTTCTTAATAATTCCTTCTCCTGATAGCTTGGCTTTATTTTTAGGAGTTAACTTTCCTTTTCCTCCCTCATATATTGCATTTAATTTTCTGCTCAAAGTCATTTAGCATGTAAGAGCATCAAATACCACATGGAGAAAGTAGAACATCATAGTTAAAAACCTATACTCTGGATGCCAAACTACCCATGTTTGACTTCCCTGTCAATTACTCACTAGCTGGGCTTAGTTGGGCAATTTGTTTTACTTTCAGTTTTCCTTCTCGAAAATGGGAAGAGTCTCAGTGCTCATCTTATGAGCACTGTTGCTTAGTAATAGTACTGTAATGCATCTGTAAATGCTAATAACAGTGCCTGGCAGTTAGTAAGTCCCCAGGAAACATTTGCTCTTATTATAATTTACTTTCCAAATCCTGAATCATGCATATCACTCTCCAAAAATGTTATACAATACAAACCTTGGGCCACCCTAGGGCTGCTGTTAGAGCCTCTCTCCCCTGCTCCAATGTGTTTATCAGTTTAAATCAGGTTAATTTCAACACTGTGAATAGCTTAGAAGGAGAAAACTAATCACAGCAGGAATCTCTAGTGTGTCTGGAGGAAGGGGAAGGGCATGTACAACCATTTTCCTTAAGGATGTGAAAGGAAGACAGGATTCAGAACGAACTGGTGGCTGGGAGCCTTGGACTCCCTTGTGCTGTCTTTAGGGCCACACTTCTCCCCCTGTGGATTTCTCTCGAGACATAGCTCAGGCCCAGCAGCCCTGATCCATTAGGCTGTAGGGCTCAGGGTAATCATTCTAATATGATGAACCCTGGGGAGAATTTAACTTTCCACGATTCAGCATCACCATCGGGTCTCAATATTTTGCTTTGGATAAAGTTGTAAATTTGTAATTATTAGCTTTTGCTTATGTTTGTGAAAAATAGGATTTCTTTATTAATAACAGATATTTTATCTTTTTTGTATAGTCATTTTATTTCAGGACATAAATTCCTAAAGGATAAGAAAGTTACTTGTATTACATATATGTACTATATTATTAAATGATTTTAAATAATTTTGATCTAAAAATTATTGTCTAATGAAGCAGGAGACTTTGGCATATATTCAGTACCAAGTAATTTTTATGTATAAGCTATTGACTAAATTCTATTGTATTTGTGATATAATTTTATAAAATTAAAGTATGTAGACATCATGCAAAAACCAGTGTGCTTATCAGGAGTCACTTTTCAATGAAAAGAGTACCTTATAATGATAATAAAAGTAAGGTTAATCTAAGATCTACATTATTTTGAGTTACAAGTATGCTTTCATTGGTCATAGGAAAGTCTTTGCTTAATGACCAAAAGCCAGATGTATAAAAGCTGTAAATCTTGCTTTTCAATAAAGAACACTGCTTCTACAGAAATCTCCTTTCATTCTCAGACTCTGAAAACCCACATTTCTCATCAAGTAGTCCTTGGAGGTAGAATGACCTCCAACATCCATAACTGCTCAAACCTTTTGTGGCAGAGAATTGCAAATATTTCCATCTGGCTCTGGCATCACAGGAAAATAACCACTGGTCTGGCATTACATGTCTACCAAAGGCATGTTTACCTCCTAGGAATTTAAGGCTGTACAATGTTCTCTCTAAAAGTAATGATGTCATCTACCTATATTTTAATTAGTAGCAGACTATTGGATGCACATCTGAAAATCAGAGCTTCATCTGAAGGAGCACATTAAAAGAACTCAAAACAGTGAGCAGATTATCTGACATTCTTAAAAATCTCATAAATGTTTGTAGTCTTAATATAGTAAATTTCCTCTAAATAAACTATGACTTTTAATGCATTGGAATTTAAGAATGATTCTTAATTACATAGTAAGAGAAAAAAACTATAAAATAAAATACTGCACACATGAAAGTATAATCTAGTTAAATATATTAAAATAGCTATAATGTGCATGGGTCAAAATAATGGGAAAAAAATTTGAATTTTAGAAAAAACTTTCTAAGTCAATAGTAAGTCTGGAAAACAAAGATCCTAAAATCAGTTATGACTGATTGCAAGACACAAAATCCCGATTCAATTATTCAATTATTAATTCAATGCAAATTAGCTCAAATAAAAGAGATAATTTATTGGGTGACATACAATACTGGAAATTGATTTCAGGCATGGTTGGATCCAGACATTCATGTGATGTCAACAGGAATTTTCCTTTCTCCCTCCGTTTCTTCATTCTCAGGCAAAACTTTTCATGAGCAAGAAAAGATAACCCCACAAGCAGCACCAGGCTTAAAGAATTTGTATAGCTTGAAATCTGGAAAGAAAAAAATATCATTCCCCCTCACTCTCTGTAATAATCTCCCTAAAGAGCTCTGATTGATGCTGCTTGGGTCATGTGCCTAAGTTGGGCTAAGTACTTTATCTAAAGGGATAAAATCATGTACCTATCCTTATATTCAGGAAGTATGGTAATGAAATTGATGCCTCCATCATAATCACAGCGTGAGGGAGAGGAAGCAGGACAGAAAAAATAAAAAATAAATAATACCAGATGTTTGCCATGATACAGTAAATATACAGTTACTTTGTAGAGGTGATGTAACTTTCCTAGAGGTAGCTTATCAGATGTCACTCAAGGAGTACTTAATGACTTTTGATATGGATGTGGCAATTTAAGGTCAGAATTCTTTTTTTTTTTTTTTTTTGCTGCTACCAAAAGTAAAACAAGCAAAATTAAAAATAAATGCATAAATTTCATTTTTGACAACACTTGGAGTCACAAAATTTCTCAAGTTCACCAAAAGTAATAGTGTTCACACAAAAGCTGTGCAGAAAGGAGTGGAGAACAGTGCAGAATTAAAACATGATAGTGGTAGATTTCTTGTCACTGTATGGCAAAACCAAAACAATAAAGTAAAGAAAATTTAAAAAATGAATAAATAAAACATGATAGTGGTAGATTTCTGAATGCATATCCAAAATAGTCTTCACCAAACAAATTCATGAAGAGGACAGTTACACATGAGGGTTAAGATGTTTGTCTTTATCTTCAAAGGGGGGTGCAGAAGCAGGAATGAACTAGGTAAAAGCAGAAGCCACCATTTTTCCATGCTTCACCAAATAGAATGATTAAATCACAAAAGAGAAAGTATTTACCAAAAAAAAAGAGAATTATATGGAAAGCCATATTAGTATGAAGCAGCCTAGGTCTGTAAGTAACTGGTGATAAGGTAGGATCTGTCTTATAAAGAAAAAAAAATTTAAAAACAAAAACAAAAAACAGTTACATTAGAGTGCTACCTGTCTCACTCCACATCCCCAAATCTCTTATTATAAGAGGTCTACAAACACTGAATTTATATAATAATTAAAAAACCATAAGAAGTAATTAGCACATATCTATGAAAGAGGCTTTAAATATATTTATTAAAGCCTCATATATTTAAAGAGGCTTTAAATATAAAGGAAGAAAAAAAGCAGCAAACTTTATTAACAATCCACTTACCAGGTTAAAAAAAATGTTTCCATAGAACAGACTAAATTTTAAACAAATATTTTTCTACAAAAATTTTTTAAGTGAATGAAGACTACAAAACAGAAGAGTAAGAACTTAGGAAATAGATGGCAAGAGAACAGTGGTGGTTAAACCAGCATAATTCAATATGAAAATAGGAAAAATAAAAGCATCAACAAATGGAGAAGGAGTTAGAAGGAGTGAGTGAACACTGGAGAAAAAAGTTAATGGACACAGATGAGAGAGTATGACAAAAATAAGCAAAATACAATCGAAATAGTTAAAAAGAATTAGAGAGAAAATGTAAGTAATAGAAAATAGGAAAAAGAAATATACCATATGCATAATTGGAGTCTGCAAAAGAGGTAAAATGGAATAGATCAATATTTAAAAATACAATTCAGGAAAATGTTTTTAAAATAAAAAGCACTTGAATATAAATACAAAGCACAGGTTATATGTTATGGAAATTCAATTCCTGAATATGTTTAGTAAAGTTTATAGAATTAAAAAATCTTTTGTGCAGTTGTGAAAATATATCACTCATATGGGAGAAAGATAAATTATTCTCCTCTCATAGATCTTAACAGTAATAATTAATGGCATGAGTCAAGTGATATACCATGAAAATAGAGAATCCATCTTATTTTCAAATGTCCATAAATGTTTCACAGGCATCAATCATACCAGGCAAGAAAGACAATCTCAGTATACTCAAAAAAGTAAAATTAATACAGGAAAACATTCTCTGTTCATTAATACAGGAAACTTGAAATTACAAAAACAACAACAAAATTCACCACCCCTCTCCCCTGTAAATTATAAAGTTCTTGCAACAACTTACTCAAAGACAAAATTTAGAGATAAACATACCTTGATGCAAAAATCTAATAAGGACTATCCCATATTAGTTTTTGTGTTGCATAATAAATTGTCACAAATCTAGCAGCCTGGAACAGCACACATTTATGATCTCATATTTTCCATGGGTCAGGAGTCCAAGCATGGCTTAATGGGGTTCTCTGCCATAAACATATCATCTACACTGTATTCTCATTTGGATGCCTAATTAGGGAAAAATTTGTTTTCAAGCTCACTTAGGTTTTTGGAAGAATTCACTTCTTTATGGCTTTAGAATTCTTGGCAGTTTACTTTTATAAAGCCACCGATAGAGGAAAGACTAAAGAAAGTTTGGTAGCAAAATGGAGATTTATTTAATATAATGAAAGTTATAAACTGTCACCTTTGCTATGTTCTCTTGGATAGCAGCAAGTCATATATCCAACCCATAATCAAAGGAAGTTGATTATACAAGGAATCAACACTATGAATTCACTTAAAGTCTGTCTATTATATCCCTTACAGAAAACTAAATGGGGCTCTCATTTAGAATTGCATTATAAAACTTTTGAATAAAATATTGACAAAAAAAATACAGCAACATCCTAATAACTCCAGGAATGCAAAGATGGTTCAATAATGTAAATCTATTATTATAATTTGGTGAATATAGGTCTAAAGGAAAAATTTATTATTTCCATAGATACTGAAAAGATATTTACCATAATACAATATTTATTCTTATCTTAAAAAGAAAACTACTTAAATACTAGTCAACACAACTAAATTGCTCCTTAACATAAGAGAAAATATCTCAATAGCCAGCTAAATGATTCCCTCTAAATTCAGAAGAAGAAAGTACTAGTATGATTATTCAAAACTGTGCTGGAGGTGCCAGTCAATGCGATTAAAATAGAGAAAGAAACTAGAGACAAAAAAACATTGGAAAGGAAGGAATAAAATTATAACCTTTTGTAAATGATATAAATATGTACCTGAAACACTTAAGAGACTTGATTGAAAGTTATTACCAACCATAATATAATCCAGTTAGATAGTAGGGTAGAAAATAGATATAAATATAAACAGAGACCAAGGTCAACTCTTACATAAATAAGATGAATATGGCCCATTTCTCTTGTTCTTGTGATGTAAGCCTCAAGCTACCAGTGTTCCACTCTCTTCAAGTATCAGCCTCTCAGTCTCACTCACTGACTTTAAGTTCTTCCATTTGATTCCCCCACACTTAATGGTAGTTACCATAATGCTGCATGTTCAAAGCCACACTGTTTATGACACCATATCTCTGTCCTCTTAAACCAAGGCCTGCAATTCAATTCCCCCAGGAAGACATCTCTGATTGTGCTCAGCACATTCTCAGCATGCCACCATTCTGCATGCCTATAGCACTTATGGGTGCAGTTTTTCATGTCCTAATTTGTATTTCCTTATATGTTGCTTGTTAAGTGGTACATGTTTTTTTAGCCCAAATCAAGATTTTGAGAATCTTGTCTCTTCTGTCATCCACCATCCATAGCACCTAGCTGTAGTAGTCTATACCCAAGTATTCACCAAATAATTCTTTCAAGTTTTTAATCAATTTAAAATGTAAGGAACATATTTCCATAGTTCAGACATTTTAAAGGATACAAAGGCATAGAGTGAAGAGTCTTTCTTCCATTTTACCCTTTATCTTCAGTTCCTATAACCTCACAACCTTTAATGCTATTTTCTTGTTTATTTTTCCAGAAAAATTATATTCCTGTGTAAGCAAATAGTCATAATTCCTCTCATTTCATCTCCTTTTTATATAAATGGTAATGTACTATATTCATTTTTTTCAACTTTGCTTTATACCTAACTGGCATATTCCAAAGAACTTTCCCTTAACATAGAGAGGGCTTCTTTATTTTTAAAATTATGCATGTTTTTAGTATATACTATCATTTACTTACCCAACACATTATTAAGTAGACATTCATGTTGATTCCAATCTTTTTCTATTACAAATTGGCATAGTAGATAGATAGATTTGTGGTGAAATTGTAAATCAGTGGCCTAAAATTACTGTGACTCTCTAAGGCAACTTTTCACAGTAACGTTCTAATTCACAATGTATTCTTGGAGAAAATCTCAGTAAAGACTATCTCCCATATCCACTTCCTTTGCTTGTACTGCAATTGTAATAGGAAACCAACTCAAGGAAAGAGCTAGCTTTACTCCCTTAACTCAGGATTGTGAAGATAAGGTAACTGATTTCATCTCTTCCTATAAAAACTTCTTCAGTAAGGATAATTATTTCTGGACACTTGGGCAGATGATTCATGTGCACTGAGGTAATCAAAATAACTACAGTTGTGGGCCATATATCATCACATGTGGTTAATAGCTTGGACTTTGAAACCAGCCTAATTTCACCTGTGACTTAGGGCAATTTTTAAATTTACTTGCATTGCAAATGAGTGCATCTGAAAAATGTGGATAATATTCATTCCTATTTAGTGTTTGAGATCCCATTATATGTGTTAGTTACAGCTATTATATTTTTTAGTATACATTAGCAAATATGGGCTCATCATTCATAATAAAAACAAAATGCTTGCATCCTGCCTTCAGTTGAAGCACACATGCTCAGTTCACGTTGAGGCAACTGTTTAATCTCTCTGTGGAATCTTCTCAGATCAGGGATCAAACCCATTTCCCTCATTGACAGGCAGATTCTTTACCACTGAACTACCAGGGAAGCCCTCTAATATACTTGCAAAACTGACACTGAAACATAAAAGGGAGTTTAACAACTCTGAGTGAAAGACTGAATAAATGTAGCTCTAATACGTAGGATTTGAACACACAGAGTTTTCCCTTTTTCATTTCCCAAATAAAACTTATATAAAGAAAACAAACTTGCTTCCTCTGTGTGGATTGTCTATTGGTATCTTGGAACCATTTCCATACCCTGCTTTGTTCTTTCCTATGGTGCCAGAGCTGAAGGCCTGAAAGTCATATTTCTGGGTGTTCTTGGCACCAGGTTGCTGTTTAAGGGTCTGGGAGTTGAGGTCCCTTTTTGAGATTTGCCTGGGAAAGAGAGGAAGAACCGCCCCTGCGTGGTCATGGCCAGAAGGCATGTAGACTTCAGCAGAGGGCCAGAAGACAGATGTGAGGATTTTGCCAGCATTTCCTGGAAACCACCTACTTGAGGGGTACAGGCAGTGAGATCATCAACAGGTCATCTCCTGGAGATACCTGCCCTTCCTGATTTCCTGAATATTAACAGCAGTTTCTTTGGCCTTTGTGCAATCCACTCTTTCACTGGTTTTGTAAATCTCTTATCCCTTGTATTAAATTCCTTCCCAGTTGAACACCCTAGAGCAGTTTCTACTTTCCTTTCTAAATTCTCACTGATGCATGGTTGATACAAGAAGTAAAAGCCAGCAGAGTGTTTCCCTGACTTTGACTGTAGTGATATTGCTTGGCTCTCCTTAAGCTTGTCCTCCTGTCCCTCATGGTTTTACTCCTGAAAGATGCCTGATGGAATGGGAGTTCTGCCCAGGTGCATCCCTCTTCCCTGAAAAAATGAAAATGTTAACCTCTCAGTCATATCTGGCTCTTTGTGACCACATGGATTGTAGCCCGCCAGGCTCCTCTGTCCATAGGATTTCCCAGGCAAGAATACTGGAGTGGATTGTTACTCCCTTCTCCAGGGGATCTTCCCAACCCAGGGATTGAACCCAGGTCTTCCACATCTGAGCCACCATGGAACCCCAAGTGCCTCTTGCCTGACCCTTACCAAACTCCCAAAGAAGTTTCTTTTCCCACCAAGAAGCTGAAGCCAGCTCCTGAAGAATGGCAGAGCCCAGGAGGAAGAAAGTGCTAGCCTAGTCAGGTGAAGGCACTGGCAACCCACTCCAGTACTCTTGCCTGGAAAATCCCTTGGACGGAGGAGCCTGGTAGGCTGCAGTCTGTGGGGTCGCGAAGAGTTGGACACGAACGAGCGACTTCACTTTCACTTTTCACTTTCACACATTGGAGAAGGAAATGGCAACCCACTCCAGTGTTCTTTCCTGGAGAATCCCAGGGACGGTGGGGCCTGGTGGGATGCTGTCTAGGGGGTCGCACAGAGTCAGACACAACTGAAGCAACTTAGCAGCAGCAGCAACAGTCAGCTCTGGAGCCAAGTTCTAAATTCTGCCCTCCTCCATCACACAAGCCTCACCAGAATGGGGAAAGGAACATTTTCTTGTGAGAAGCCACTGAAATGTAAAGATTGTTCCAGCAACTCACCTTCTTCAGCTAGAGCATGGTCATTGAAAGAAGAAACTTAAGGGAATGGCAACACACCCTAGCATTTTTTCCTGGGAAATCCCATGGACAGAGGAGCCTGGAGGGCTACAATCTATGGGATTGCAAAGAGAGGGAAAAGTCGGAGTGACTAATACTTTGACCTTTGACTTTGAAAGAAGAAACTATAGTCTACAATGTCTGTGTTTTCCAAGGAGCCAAACATACATCTGTGGAGAAAATAGTCAATAAATGCTTGCTTTATGAGTGAAGAGAGAAAAGAGAGGAGAATAAATATATTTAAACAAAGGTAATTTAATAATTGTGTGATCACTGGAGGAGGTTAGCTCTGAAATATAGTAGTGATCATTATGTCCACGTGTTTGGATGAGAAAAATATGCTAGCCTTCCAGACCATGCTGAGGGCAAAAGTTGGCAAACATACCATAGAGGTTAAAAGCATGAATACTCAGTTTAAATTTGCTCTCTCATTTACTAGCTGATTATCTTCAGTTCAGTTCAGTTTAGTCTTTCAAGCGTGCCCAACTCTTTGCAACCTCATGGACTGCAGCATGCCAGGCTTCCCTGTCCATCACCAACTCTCTAACGATCTTGGACAAAAAAAAAATGCCTAAACTTTGGGATTTCAGTTTCTTAATCCACCCATTTCATCTGGGGATGATAATCATGGTATGACTGTTTTATAGGGTTGTTGTGTGGATTCCACAATTTCACACTTGTAGGGGACTGTGAAGGGTGCCTGGTACATCATGCTGAATTTGTCAATATTGAATATAGAATTTGGAAAGGTACTCTAGCTTATATTGCCTTTTCAAATTAAGTCACCTTTGATTCTGCTTCTTTTCTTCAATTCTCCTTCCTCCTACATTTATTGTCTTTGACCACCAACTCCTTTAATTAGAACTCACAGAAAAATTCCTCTTGTTTACAGTCTCTAGATTTCTCCTGGTTTGTGAGAATTCTTAATTTGCTCCCAAGTTGGGTTATCATCTCATGCTTATCATTCTTGCATTCCAAATTATATTAATATCCCAGTTGTTATTAACAGTTAATTGGCCCTTTTCTTTCTCAACTGCTTTAAAATTTAGGTTTTACCTTTCTAATATGATTTTTTTTATTGGTTTTGCCATACAATGACATGAAACCGCCATGGGTTCACATATGCTCCCCCTCCAGAACCCCCCTCCCTCCTCCCTCCCTCCTCCCTCCCCCCGGGAAATCTCGGTGCAGCAGCCCCGAGCATCAGCCCTGGGCTGGCGATTGATTTCACATACGATAATTAACATGTTTCAATGCCATTCTCCCAAATCATCCCACCCCTGCCCTCATCCACAGAGTCCACGAGTCTGTTCTATACATCTGCGTTCCTTTTGCTGTCTCGCATGCTGGGTTCGTGTTACCATCTTTCTAAATTCCATATATATGCTTTAGTATACTGTATTGTTGTTTTTCCTTCTGGCTTACTTCACTCTGGATGATAGGCTCCAGTTTCGTCCATCTGAGTAGAACTGCTTCAAATGAATTTTTTTTTAATGCTGAGTAATATTCCATTGTGTATATGTACCACAGCTTTCTTATCCATTCGTCAGTTGATGGGCATCTAGGTTGCTTCCATGTCCTGGCTATTGTAAACAATGCAGCGATGAACATTGGGGTACACGTGGCTCTTTCAATTCTGGTTTCCTCGGTGTATATGCCCAGCAGTGGGATTGCTGGGTCAAATGGCAGGTCTATTTGCAGTTTTATAAGGAATCTCCACACTGTTTTTCTAATATGATTTTAAGAACTTTATGAAACCATTTAAGAAATTTTGAGCTTTTTAGCCTCAAAACAGAGTCCTGTGCCACAAATGCTTCTTTCCATTTGTATTTCATTACGTGATGCCTTGTTTATCTTCTTGCTTATTATTCTTCCTTTTAATGTTGTGGCATTCAATGTCTATGGCCTGTTTGCCCACCATCACATCAGTAATCACACCCCAGTTTTTTGTCCCATTTATGTTATTCTGCATGCCTAATTCACTAAAATTTTTTCACTTTTTAAAAAGACTTTTCATTTTATATTGGAATATAGCCAATTAACAATACTGTGATAATTTCAGGTGCACAGCATAGTGACTCAGCCATACAAATACACGTATCCAGTCTCTCCTAAACTCCCTAGTTCACTGACTTTCGATGTCATTCAGTTTCCTTGTCCTCCTCCTGCCATCCCTCCACTTGCCACACACACACAGCTGTGATTCTTTTTCTCCTACCACACTTCCCTTCCCACAGAAGTAGCCATGAGTCCTCAGGAAAGCTTTCCTACTCCCACCAAATAAATGTCAATGTGGTGTTTAGTCTCTTTTCACTACAACAGACAGCACTCACGAGTGCTAGTTTTGGTTTGTGCTACAGAGCTCAAATGCTTATGTTGCTCTCTGAATTAGAGATAACAAACAGGTCTACTACTCAATATCATGACAATCTTCAACTAAATGTCACTTCCCCCTCCATTCCATCCACCCAATACAGTCATATAAAGTCCCTGATGTCAGATGAGTGGAGGGAAACCCCACAAGAAGATGGAATGCCTCTCCATCCTTCTTATTTGTTCAAATAAAGTGACAGCCACGTAAATAAGACCCTTAAACTAAATGCTATGGCCTTCCTTTTTGATTAGGAAGGATCTTCAGTTAAATTTTGCCATTGTTTATTCCTGAATTCGAAAGAGAAAGAAAGAATAGCTTATGAAGAAACTGATATTCAGTATCTTGTATGCAAACTACTTGGCAGAATTACTGATTAGACCCTTTACACGTTATCAATGCTTTCTTAAATATTCTATCTTAGGACTTACTTGGTTGTCCAGTGGTTAAGGGTTTACCTGCCAATACAGGGGACATTGGTTAAATCCCTGATCTGAGAAGATTCCACATGCTGAGGGACAACTAAGCCCATGAACCACAACTACTGAAGCTTGAGAGCTCTAGAGCCCATTTGCTGCAACTAGAGAAAGTTGCAGCAACGAAGACTCAGACAAGCCAAAAATAAATAAATTAAAATAAAAAGAAAGGCTTAAAAAATTACATCTTAAATGAACATTTGTTAAACGTATCTGGGCCTTTTCTATGGCTTGGTGCTAACTTCAAGGGCCCTAGTGTCTGGTAGTAGCTAGGGGAGTTGAGTCACAGAAGGGTAGGGGGTGAAGCAGAGATACGTCCATATATAAACAGTAGACTTTTTGTGGCATCTGTGTTCATTAAGTCTGTCTTAAATGGAACAAACTAGATTCCAAACAAGCAGTCACTGTGTGGATTACTTTGACCTCTGACCTCTGTAGCATGTAACATCATTACAGTTTGTTTTCAAATCTCTCCCTGTCATCCCTTTAGCAACACCCCTTTACCCTCTCTCATCATTCCCTGATGCTCCCCTGCTTCCACTGGCCTCCCAGCATCCCTCTTGATTGCACCTGTCCTTGATGGTCTGCAAAGCCACAGGCTCTGAGTCTTTCTCCCTTCCCCTCCCCTCATTTCAAATATCAAGTTTTTCTTATCCTCCCAGCTTCTTACTTGATTATAGCTCTTTATTTTTTTTAATTTATTTATTTTAATTTTCTTTACATTATCATGTTGGTTTTGCCATACATTGACACGAATCTGCCATGGATATACATGTGTTCCCCTTCCAGAACCCCCCTCCCACCTCCCTCCCGATTTCCTCTCTCTGGGTCATCCCAGTGCACCAGCCCTGAGCATCAGACCTGGGCTGGCGATTGATTTCACATATGATGATTAACATGTTTCAATGCCGTTCTCTCATATCATCCCACCCTTGCCCGATTATAGCTCTTTAAAAGACTGAACTAGACCTAGTCTATATTTTCTTGTTGGCATGCAGAACAGAGATCTCATACAGGGATGCAGCATAGTATAATACAACATATGCAGTATAATACAACGTATGCATGTAGGGAGTATAATGTATGTAGCATTATACAACATAATATATGTAGGGAGAAGGGATATTGGCTGTGTCCCTGACAATCGTGCTGGTTTACAGGCTGACTGATAAGTGTTCATGGGCAAACATGCAGTAATGCTTTAACTTTCTTACTAAATATTTAAGTATTTTTATTATGAAAATAAACATGCTCATTTTGAAAACTTTAGCAAAAAATTATGTGAAGTCAAGACCCTCTTTTCTTCTCACTCTCCAGCATACTGCCCATTATTGGTGTGTATTCTTCTAAATATGTTCTATGCATATATACTCACACAAGCACATTTATAGATATGAGATGCTTTCTAATAAATCTATCTATCTATATTCATAGATATATAATTGAATACTGATATAGATATATATCTCCTGGAGTAGGAAATGGCAGTCCACTCTAGTATTCCTGCTGGAGAATCCCATGGATAGAGGAGTCTGCTGGGCTATATAGTCCACGACATCACGAAGTCGGACATGACTGAGTGACTGAGCACACACACACAAAGATATATATATATATCTATGAATACAAATAGATATCTTTATTTTTAACAGCCTTGGAGAAATGCTTGATAGGCTTGCCTACGTTCTTCAACAGTGAATACCGGACTTGACCTGAACCTTATGGCTCAGGTTTATGTACATGAACACATATCACCCTACACCAATACTTTGAGCCTACTGCTACTGCTGAGTTGATAAATATTTCTTCCTCCAGTAGTGACAGAGAGCACTGTATTTTCCCTGTGCCTCGTTTTAGCATGTCTCTGGCTGCTGCTTAGCTGTCAGTTATTGCTTTTTGCTGCTATCAGCCAGCTTATTTCTTTCCCTCTAATTGGCCACCTCTGATTTACTGTATATTTGCAAATTAGATTACTAGCCTTGCTGTGCTATGCTTAGTCATTCTCTCATGTCCAACTCTTTGTGACCCTATGGACTGACTGTAGCCTGCCAGGCTCGTCTGTCCATGGGAATTCTCCAGGAAAGAATACTTGACTGGACTTCCAGGCCCTCCTCCAGTGGATCTTCACAAACAAGGGATCGAACCCAGATCTCCCACATTGCAGATGGATTCTTTACCATCTGAGCCACCAGGGAAGCCTAAGAATACTGGAGTGGGTAGCCTATCCCTTCTCTAGGGGATCTTCCCAACTCAGGCATCTAACCAGGATATCGTGCATTATAGGTGGATTCTTTAGCAGCAGAGATACCAGGGAAGCCTCACTAGCCTTGCTAGCAGTGTGCACAAATGAGAGCAGAGAAATTCTGAGAGAGGACTTCAGAGGGTCTTCTTGAGATGTGCATATCTTTGGCCATGGATTCTGTTATTTGAGAGTTACCTGAAGAGTTCCATGACAAGCTGCTGACAGATGAGACCAACCAACAGAACCAAGATTGCCTTAGTAAGTGTCCCTAGCATGGGGTTTGATTCAGAATTGGGAAATGTCTCCAGTTGTCAGAGACACAAAGTATTCACCTCTGACCTAAAAGAAAATGTATAGCAACAATAATAAACTTTTTGCCTAATAGCTTCGGGGCTGCTTAAATTTGAAGTCATATGAGTTGTGAAAGTAAAAATCATCATTGACTTCAACATTCGTACATATTAAAGGCGAAAGAAAATACAGGGGTGGGGGTGGGGAGGGAAAACTGTCAGTAGCTTTGAGCTGCCTCATTTTTTTTTTAATGGAAAAATTGTTACAAATGGGTTCTTCAGCATATGTTATTAATTTCATTATACTGGCTTCTTGCCAACTAAGCATCAAGCCCTGGTTTTTGTGATTTCAGTTGCAACTAGTAAAACTCTTGTGGGCATTAACAGAAACAGACAGATTTTTTTTTTCCAAATCAACTCCAAGTGACTATTTTAAAGACTTTTATTTTATGAAACTAGTTGGAACACTTGTTTTTGTCGATGAGAAAATTATGCTTTCCTAAAATATTGTATTCCTAGCTTATACCAACTTTATTTGAAGAAACTTGATGAATTATTTATACAAAAAGATAAAAAACTGATGTTTTAAAATGTATCATATTTTATAAATTCTCATAATTTTTTTCTTCCTGTATTACATAGATTTTTAAAATAGAGATTATGAAAACAAAAATGCTTTTATTCTAGATGACATTGTGATAAACCTTTACAAACAGAATGGCAAATTTAGTGTCAAAATTTTACCTTGAAGGGTTATTTATTACACTTTTTGAGTCTACATATTATAATTTTATTATGAAAAATTATTATTCAAGTCACAGAAATAAGGAATTAGCATCTTCCCTCATTTTTAAGTTGATATTTATTGAAAGGCAATTACAAGTCAAGCATTTTAATAATACCATTTACTGTTTATCCAGAACTCATTGCATGCCAGACAATGGGGCAAGTTTTCCTGAGAATGAGGAGTTGCATAGGATGAGAAATTTTGATCCTAAAACTGGAAAATTCCTAGTGACCTGATATGGGGTGATTACCCAGTCAGAACCTGTCATTTTACCTGCTATGGTAGCCTGGATCTTGGTCTGCCCAGCTCCTCATGCTGTCTTATTTCAAAGCCCATCCATTGCCTAATTTTTCATTCTTTACTTCTGTCTTTTAATCCTGAATAGTAGTCCTCATACTACTGTATATACAGCTTTGAATTTTTTTAATCTTCCTAAGAACACAGTTGGCTTAAAACTCAACATTCAGAAAACTAAGATCATGGCATCCACTCCCATCACTTCATGGCAGATAGAGGGGGAAACAGTGGCAACAGTGGCTGACTTTATTTTTTTGGGCTCCAAAATCACTGCAGATGGTGATTGCAGCCATGAAATTAAAAGACGCTTACTCCTTAGAAGGAAAGTTATGACCAACCTAGACAGCATATTAAAAAGCAGAGACCTTACTTTGCCAACAAAGGTCCATCTAGTCAAGGCTATGGTTTTTGCAGTAGTCATGTATGGATGTGAGAGTTGGACTATAAAGAAAGCTGAGCGCCAAAGAATTGATGCTTTTGAACTGTGGTGTTGGGAAGATTCTTGAGAGTCTTTTGGACTGCAAGGAGATCCAACCAGTCCATCCTAAAGGAAAGGACTGATGTTGAAGCTGAAACCCCAGTACTTTGGCCACCTGATGTGAAAAACTGACTCATTTGAAAAGACCCTGATGCTGGGAAAGATTGAAGGCAGGAGGAGAAGGGGACGACAGAGAATGAGATGGTTGGATGGCATCACTGACTCAATGGACATGAGTTTGGGTAAACTCTGGTGATAGACAAGGAGGCCTGGTGTGCTGTGGTCCACGGGGTTGCAAAGAGTCGGACCGGACTGAGCGACTGAACTAAAGTGAAGAATATAGGACTCTTGAAACTGATATACCATTCTACACATGCATTCATTCATTTATTCAACAACTATTTATTGTGTGCCCTCCATGTTGCAGACACAGTGGTTACAATGGCAAACAAGACAAAGTCTTGTTGTGGAGCTTACACTGACATGAAAAGGGAAAGATAAGAAACAAATAAATCTACTTTACATTTGCTGGTGATTGAATGTGTGAAGTGGGGTAAGGAAATAGAGATCAGTCATGATTTGTTATTTTATATGTTGTCACCAGGGAAGGTGTGAGCATTGTTGAAATAGCAGGGAGCTTGTTATGAAGGCCCTGGGCTGGAGCTGAGAAAGTCATGGAAGTTTACATCAGATAAGACCTTCTTCATGCTATGTTAAGAAAATTATGGGAAAACCATTATGTGGGAATGTGAAGTCCCTCTTTTGAGTCTCTTTTCCCTTTCTCTATCCAGAAAGCATAAATGCTGACAGCACAATCTAGAAAATGCTTTCCTGAAAATTTTGCAATTTGGCCTTGGTGGCCAGGATCAAGTTAGATATTAGTACTGGGTGTATACAAAGAATAGCAAAGTGAAGAAGAAAAATTACAGCTACTAAAGTCTCATGTTTCTGAATTTTATCATGATTCATAATGTATGGCTTGAGAAACTCAATCACTCAATTTGAAGATTTCTTGGGCCCCAAATCAAATTAGACATCTATTGTCAGTAAGGAAGTTTTCTCCATTTTTGGGGGTCCTGTAGCAATAATAATGGTGATAACCACATGAATGCCTTGCATTTGATTAGTGACTTACAGTTCTCAATGCCCTTTTCTTAGCATTATTATTTCTTACAAAACCCAGTGGGGCAGGCAGGGAGCATACCAACAATATCATTTTATACATGATGAAACTGAGGTCTCTAAAAGTAAATGTTGTTCAATGTTGTAGAAAGTGGTGGAGCCAGAATTAAAACACAGACCTTATTCTTAGTTCAATGATTCCATGTATGGCGTGCATGTCATTTTGAAGAGATGACACTACTGGAAAGCTTACACTCAGGGGAAAATATCAAGTCAATAAGCACCTTTCTCCTCTAGTGATACCAAGCACCATTTCATTGTAAAGTCAAGTACCTCAACTCTCCTGCATAAGGTTGAGTTTTGTGCTTATCTTGGAAATTCTTTTTGTGGCCTGAAAGGTGAGAGGGCAAGTCAGAGTTCATAATCTCATTGTGTCACTTGCCTTTCTTCTGATCATCTTCAGATTCCCATTACCCTTTCTTCCATAGTAACTATTTAATCTCTATGAAAGTAGAACTACCAGCCTTTTCTCTCCCATTTCCACACAGTAAAAGGCAAAACATTAAATTTAACAATGGTCTCAATGGAGAAAGGTATATCACTCTGTGTTTCCCTCCAAGATCTTCCCCTTTATCTAAATACTCAAATCTCACAGACCCTCAGAAAAAAACTACTTGATTTTCACCCTTCTTCAAATTACTTTCCAGTCTCTCTGATTCTCACAGCTAAGTTTCTTTTAAAATTTTTTATTCTCTATCTCTTTTACTCTTCCTCACTCTATTTTCCCTTTAATCTATCATTAAATATTGTAAGTTTTGCTGTTCAGATCACCTTATTCCTCTCCATCTGTTGGGACTATCCAGTGCTCAGCTTTTTTACCTCTTTCACTGAACTCAGCCTCTCACTGGTGCTCCTGTCACCAGCTCCTTCCTCATTGCATCTGTCCTCACTCTGCCACAGAATGATCTTCCCAGTCCAAACAGATCATGACAGTTTCCGTTGCAAAGAATCCTCTGTTGACTCTTCATAACCCGCAATATGTAATCCGAATTCCTCAGCTTGGCACACAAGACTCTTCACAAGCTGATCCAGACCTCCTTTTCAGGCTTTATTTCCTGCCTCAATCATTCTTCCTCCTTTCGTGGCTCCACACAGGTGCGAATGCTCTTCCCTCTGCCTGGTAAATGCTCATTCATCCTCTAACACCCAGCTCAAGGGTCACCATCTCTCATCCCACTATGGGATTTCAAAGTATTTTGATTATACCCCCTTTCAGCAGTCCTTGCCATATGGCACGACAAGTTTCCCCTTTATGTATCCTTCTTCCTGACTGTGCTGTGGTGAGTTCACTGCCTGGCACACCAAAAATTTAGATTTGTCATAAATGTTTCAGTCAATATTGCTAGGACTATAGAAATACTTGAATAGAGTCAGGGAATTAGGAAACTTTATTGCATAAATATCAACATATACATCCTTTTTTCATCACAAGGGAAGAAAAAATTCAACTGTACAATCAATAACTTACATAAAAGTGTGTGCTCTGTGCGTATATGCATTTGCCCTAGTAACTATTCCCTAGGTGTATTTCAACTACCGTAGCTTTAAAGCTGTCATAAATGTAAATATTGCAATAAATTTAAGCTTGCAGTTTTATGGCATGAAAGTGAAAATGAAAAATTCCAGTGAAACACTAGACTGCAGCAGTATCAGAGGCTAAACATTACAGATCGTATCACAAGATGTAAAACCATATAAAGTAGTGAACCTTTTTTGACCTCTGACAAAAATGCACCATTAAGGGACTAATAACTCATAGTTTTTATAATTAAAAGATAGAAATATATCACCAACTGTGAATTTTAGCTAATTCTCTATTAAAATAAGAGCAATAAAATGAAATATCCAGTAATATTTGAATTGTTATTTCACCCTATTCTCTTGTATTTTCTAATTTGTCTGTAACGGGCATATATTATTTTAATAATGGGACAACAAAATAAAACCTAACATACTTGCATAACTATAGACCAAATAAAAGTTAAATTAAGAAATGGTTAGATGTAGTTTTTAGCTGCTTATATTAGATATTTCTTTGGATTTATTAGACTTTAAGTTTTTATTTTTATTTAAATAAAATAAAAATTTTATTTATTTTTTTTTGGTTTGTTGTAACTTTGTTTATTTTAAAATCTTTTTGTGTATGTGTGATGGTAACTTTGCCATGTAGAAAACACTTACAATTATTAAGACTTGTTTCCAGATTCCTTTTCTAGATTTCTTTGATCTGCCTTTGGTCTTTAACCTAGGCCACTCTGGGCTTCCCCAGTGGCTCAGATGGTAAAGAATCTACTTGCAATGTAGGACACCTGGGTTCAATCCCCAGGTTAGGAAGATCCCATGGAGGAGAGACTGGCTATCCACTCCAGTATTGTGGCCTGGAGAATGCTATGGACAGAGAAGCCTGGCAGGCTATATAGTTCATGGGGTTGCAAAGAGTTAGACATGACTAAGTGAATTTCACTGCTACTGTTCCTCTGTTTTTATGCTTCTATATTATGTTTTTAATAACTAGAATTTCTTGTCTTTTTATTTTTCTGGACACCTTTGAATGTGAGAAATTCTTACTGAGATTTCCACTATATTGATACTATATCTAGAACCCAATTTGAGGAAAGTTGCCGTTTTCACATTAAGGATCTTATCTATCATTGTAGAAAGATTTCCTTTTAAAGATTAAAAATACGGTAAAGAGGTTAAAGACAAGTTTGATTAAGCCAAGATTTCAGAGGAAGTTTTAGATAAATGCCTGATTTCTGGATCCAAGGCCAAAATGTCAATCTCTCCATTGCCTGTTCCTATACAATTGAACATTTTCTTACTACACATATATTCTTCATGATAAAAACGATTTTGTCTGCTTTCAACTCTTAATTGTGTATGCCATAGATTCAGATCACTTGCATAATTTTTTGACTTTGCATATGTAATATACTGTGCCTGGAAAATTCAATTTAGCTTTCACTTAAAAGGTGAAGGAAACATCATGTATCTTATAATACAGGAGGGAGATTACCAGAGAGAAAAGGAAAATGATCAGATTAAGCTAATCTCATAACTCTCTTCTTTAAACAGGGGTAAACTATGCCTAAATTCTCTTCTTGATCCCAGACAGTTAAAATTCATGAGCTCCTCATATAAGGTTGGCTTCATGAAGGAAACCACAGTGAATCTATTATGTGAGAGCTCTTATTTCAGGATGTTGCTGCTAGAATCCCTTAGAGTTTTTCCTGTAACCTTGGGCCCTCCCTCTAGACTTCATTCACCAGTCAACACAACTATGTATATCATATATTACAAAATGAAACTTTTAAAAATTTTCAATTAGATTATGAAACACTGTTTTAAAAAATATTTTTAGAGATTCTTCCCACTAAACTTTGTAGTTACTGGCTTTATTTATGGCGATTCTTAAGATAATTTTCAATGAACTTCAGCTTTGGCCATTCTGTCACCATGCTAGCACAAATATTTGGCTGTTTGTTTGATTACTTATAAAGGCTGGATTTCAGTCTGTGAATTTGACACTGCATTTTTTTTTCTTTTTTATTGGATGTTTTGGAAGTATTATAAGAAAAACAGAGCATAGAAATAAAGAAAAATGTGGTATCTGATGAAAATATGGTAGCTTAAATCTTACTATTTCCCAAACATGAATTTACTTATAATTAATTTCGTTTTCATTTGGGCAAAATTTCTTCCTAGTCCCTAACAAGAGAGTCGACATTAGGATACTGGTGGTTCAAATGGCAAAGAATCCTCCTGCAATGGGAGAGACCCAGGTTCAATCCCTGGATTAAAAAGATTCCCTGGAGAAGGGAATAGAAACCAATTCCAGGATTCTTGCCTGAAGAACTCCATGGACAGAGGAGCCTGGGGGGCTACAGTCAATGGGGTTGCAAAGAGTTGGACATGACTGAGCAACTAACACTTTCACAGAAGCACAAATACTGGAATCTTTCAGGAAAGCAAAATTCTTTCTCAAGTGGGATTATGTGTGTGCTCAGTAGCTCAGTCGTGTCTGACTCTTCACAACTGTAGCCCACAAGGATCCTCTGTCCATGAAATTCTCCAGGCAAGAATGCTGGAGTGGGTAGCCATTCCCTTCTCCAGGGTATCTTCACAACCCAAGGACTGAACTCATGTCTCCTGCATTGCAGGCAGATTCTTTATCATCTGAGCTACCAGGGAAGCCCCAACTATATTAATTTACTGCACAACAACAATCTTTTTTATTCTTCCACTCTTGTAGGAGTGCAATAATTGCAACTTTTTTGAGAAAAGTTACCTTCACTTATTTGATTGTGTTTTGTGATTATATCCTATAACCTTTGTGCCCACCCATCAAGTACAGATTATTTATGGTGTATCAGTCCATGGTGAGATCTTTAAGAACAAGTAAGTATTTTAAGACAATATATGCAGCTTAAAAAGATCATTTTTCTGGGGGAAAAATGGATTGAGGGAGACAAACTAGAGACAAGGAAGAAAGACAGAAGCTTATTGCAATAATCTAGATGAGAGATTGTGGTGGCTTGAGTCAGGTGTCCAGCCCACAGTGGGACACACCGAATTACTCTTTATAGTAACTCTCTAGGAAGTGGAAATATT
Source organism: Antilocapra americana (assembly GCA_007570785.1). Lineage (NCBI taxonomy): Eukaryota > Metazoa > Chordata > Mammalia > Artiodactyla > Antilocapridae > Antilocapra > Antilocapra americana. The sequence continues at coordinate 14,531,579 of ML660777.1, forward strand.
CAGAGTCATCTGCATAAAAGTAGTGATTGAAGCTGTGGAAGTAGAAGGATTTTCCAACAAAAAAAAAGAAGAGACCTAAGTACAGAAACAAAGGGAAAGCTAAATTTGAAGGAAAGGATCAGGAAGATACATGAGATCAAGAACAAAGTACTGGAAAGAACCAAGTAGTGACTAATGGACAAAGCACTGATGTATTAACTAAGACAAACTTAGTAGAATTCTCTTTGACAATCTTCCCTGCTGGTAGCATAGGCATCTTTTTTTGCATTTTATTGCTTATCTGTGAAATCTTCATGAATATAGAGATTAATTTTTCAAATCTCATCTGAAACAGGCAGAAACTGAATTTAGTATAACTATATTACACAGTTAAAGTACAAAAAGAAGAAACTAGAGACTCGGAATTTAAAAAGTAATAATTAAGAAGAAAGGATGAAGAAAAAGATGGCAGCGAGAACCCTCCATGCGAGACAGCAAAAGGAACGCAGACGTATAGAACAGACTCGTGGACTCTGTGGATGAGGGCAAGGGTGGGATGATGTGGGAGAATGGCATTGAAACATGTTAATTATCATATGTGAAATCAATTGCCAGCCCAGGATTGATGCTCGGGGCTGGTGTACCGAGATTTCCCAGGGGGAGGGAGTCGGGAGGGAGGAGGGAGGGGGGTTCTGGAGGGGAAGCATATGTAAACCCATGGCGGTTTCATGTCATTGTATGGCACAAACAATAAAAAAAAAAAAAGCTAATAAAGGAAATAGAGACCTAAAAAAAAAAAAAAAAGAAGAAGAAGAAGAAGAAGAAAGGATGCAGGAGATAATGGCAGGAAAAAAGTACAGTCTTAAGTTGGTTGAGATGAGGGATATTAAACATACTCTCTAGAGTTTTTTTCAAGATGGCAGCTGTAAAGGAAGAGCTTTCTCTGACTTCCCAGCTGAGATGAATTACATACTCTCAGATCCTGCACGATTCCCCATTGTAGCATTCTTCAAAATTGGAATAAAATGTAGTTATGTAATTCATTCATCAAAGTCTTCCCGCTTCCCAGGATGGAATATAGGTATCTAGAAGTGAAAGACTGAATCTTTATCTGATGCATGAAACAAGCTCATTAAATAGTCATTGGCTAAATGAAGAAGGACAAAGATCCATATGAAAAGTGCTGAAAGAAAAAGTCTGAGATGAGGAGAGGTGAGATGAGGAGAAGTGGCAAGTGGAGCTCAGAATGCAGGAGTCAACAACTGTCAAAACTCAAAAAAAAAAAACAACAAAACCCCACAAAAACCACAAATCAGAGGGTGGCCATATGTCGAGGCTTGCCTACCACATTCCTAGTTGACACCTGTTATCTTAGTGTAATTGGTAAAATTCCCATTTCATTCTCAAAACGGTTTGTCTTTGTGATACATAACACCATCACCTTGACTAGATACTTGAGTGAAATATCACAAAAAGAAAAAAGTATACCCACAAAGTCCACGAGTCTATTCTATACATCTGCGATCCTTTTGCTGTCTCGCATGTTGGGTTCTCGTTACCGTCTTTCTAAATTCCATATATATGCGTTAATATACTGTATTGTTGTTTTTGCTTCTGGCTTACTTCACTCTGGATAATGGGCTCCAGTTTCGTCCATCTGAGTAGAATTGCTTTTAGACTCGTGGACTTTGTGGATGAGGGTAAGGGTGGGATGATATGGGAGAAGGGCATTGAAACATGTTAATTATCATATGTCTAATCAATCGCCAGCCCAGGATTGATGCTCGGGGCTGGTGCAGCGAGATTTCCCTGGGGGGAGGGAGGAGGAAAAAAAGAAAATGTTGCTTTCTAGTTTTTAAGTGTAATTAATGATAAAAAAATTTCCTCTTTTTAAAAAAATAAATAAAAAATAAACATCTTTAAAAAAAAAGTATACCCATATACATATAAACTAAATGACTCTATATGTATTTCATTCAAGGTGAAAGTATTTGGTAAGTAAAATATGATAAATAGAAACTAGCATAACAAACCAATTGTTTATAAAAATTTAAGAATGACTTGGATTTCTTTGATTATCTCTATTTGGGTTGCCAATATTTTAGCGCAAGAATATAGAAGTGCTCAGAAAGTACTGATTTCATTTTCCCAAGATACTATTTTCCCCATGACGCAATGGGATTTTTAGGATCCTGACTGTGCTTTTAATGGAAGGCACCACCACACTCGTCTGCCCCTTCAAACAGCTGTGTGTAAACTCCATTCTTGAACACCAGTTCCCTAAATTTGCAAAGCCTTTGGAATCCTTTGGATCAAAGCATCTTTTAACTGTGCATTTCTATTATTAATTTGGATGTGAGTTTGAAAGTTTGCCTGGTGGGTGGAATTGAAGTGCACTGCTGATTTTATTAAGCTGATCAAACCTCAGTATCTTGTAGTAATTCTTTTCTATCTACTGTTCAGGATAAACAGATGCTCAACCTAATCCCAGTAAATACCAAGTAATAACTTTTCATTTCAGTGCAGGCCATGACAGGCACAGGTGAGGAGAGCTAACCATTCACAGGCTGTCCTGCTGTTCAAAGCAGTCAGCAATCTCTCTAGAATCTTGTTATTACTGCAACAGATGCCCCAGTGTGGGAGATACTTGGAATTTTTCCTTGTCTGGAGAAGCTATAAACTTATCTTATTCATTTTATATCCTGGTACATAGTAGTTGCTCATTATAAAATAGTGAAGAGTGACTAGTGAATATATTCCTTGTTTTCAATTTTGTTTAGCAAGTGTTTTTGGAAAATTTAGCTAAATGTGTATAGTGTGGCACTAGAGAGCCTTTAAAAAATGCTGAAAAAAAGTAAAATAAAAATAAAATATTCAATACACTGAAAAGATTTTTATTCACTTGTGTCCCCTAAAAAGGATTTGAGAAGGCTTATAATGAAAGTCATTTATTAACTGCTTTAAGAATTAAATGAAGTCATATTTTTGGAAATTGCTGGCTTGACAAATTTTAATAATTACTATAACAATAGTAATCATTGTTTACATTATTACATTTATCATGGTAATCTGTTTCCAAGACTATTCATCATTTATTTATCTGGTTTATTATTCAACACATAACTGCTACTTTTTTGTGTATTACACATAAGAAACAATCTACTTTTTTGGTTCACACTCTACATTTATGATTTTCATCTCCACTTTAAATGGACAAGCATCTTTAAAAAAAAATCTTGTTAATATAACTTCTCTACCTACCTTAAGTGTTTATGAACGTGTAAACTGAGCTGAAACATTTTGTAAAGAGCAATGTACCAAATAGACTAGAGTTTTCATGGAGTCCAAGAAATACTTGTGGATTATAGGTGGAAGGGAATATTGTATATTACTATAATATATTTGCATTTTCTGTCATCAGAACTTTCTAGTGCTTCTTCAACTACACACTGGACATATCTACTTGAAGTCCCCAGACTCAATATCCATCATGATATTATTGTAAGTGTGTGAGGCCCTATTTAAACTTCTTTGCCATAGTAATGTACATTTAATAGGAGCTTCCACATACATGAACGATATCTACCTCCTAGGATATATCAGCTTTACAAATGAAGGATGAACATATCTTTTTTTGTGTAGACTCGAATAACTATCCCCATAATGCCTTCAAATATAACTCCAAATCTAATAAAGATTAGATATTGCAATCTTCCTGTTGCAGGCTTAGTGATAGTAAAGCTAAAGTGAACAAGGATACCAGGTAGGCCTCTGATCAATGCAAATCATGACTTTGAGGTGCTAAAAAAATTCTAACTGCCTGCTCAAAATTCATAGAATTTCACCATTTCTTTTAATTTTACTAATTATTAATGTGTCATCCAACTTAATTTATGCACATTAATAAAACTGTTTTGAAATATGTATAATCACTAAACAACAACACTCTAAGTCCTAATGAAAAACTGATGTTTTCTGGTTCCCTCTACTGTTAATTTTACAAAATACATCTATCTGTTTTTATCATTGAATTTGGTTGCTTTTCTAGGTTCTGGAAATATTCAATTTCCTCCCCCCCACCCAAAATATTTCTCCAAGAGTTTTAGGCCATCTCTTGGCCACTTTCCTTCAGCTCAATAAAGACTCGGGAACAGTGTCTGCCTAATCCCCTATCACTACATAAATAGGCAATAAAGAATTTACAGCAAGGGTAAATCTTATGGGGAAAATATTTAAAAGATCATTAAAGTAATTATTCCCTGGAAACCAAGGTAATTGTTTTAAAATCAGATTTTTAGAATCAGATGGCTATTGAATGAATATAAAGTAGAGAGAGTTAAGCACAAAGTATGTATTTGACATGGCATTTAGCAGTCTTTCAAAGAGGTGGCTTAGATTCCATTGTGATGTCATATAGATGAAATGACATACATTGTGTTACTGGGTTTGCCATTGGGCAGAAGACAGTGGTATACAACTCTCCCCTGATTTTCTTGACTTGCTCTGAGTCATTGGTCAAGTCAACTTTCTTTATAGCTAAGTTTTTAGGTTTTTTGGTTTATATTGTGCTTGTTATCCACTCAGGGAAGCTCTAGCTGAGGAACAGGAAACCTAACCTGGTTCACTAACTCAGTAACTGCATAATTCCCATCCCAGCTCTACATATTGCAGACCCTTCAGACAAATGCATTTGAGTCCTTAACAACCAGGAATCTGTGACACCATGGAAGGCCCAGAGTAACTCTCACCATTGTAAATAACCTTTTGTGCTACAGATGGTAAGAGTATGGTACACTAAGCAGCCGCATCTTTCTCACTGGTATACTTAATGAATCAGGAATGTTGAACAAGGAAGGTACTTGGGAAATACAGGGAAATATGTACGTGCTAAATTATCAGTATTATTTACTTATTGACAAAACCTAGGTGTCAGTACACAAATTGTCAGGATATGATAGTTTATTTATTTGTATTTATTGCCAGTAAAAATTTAACAGAAGCCCTGCTATTGACATGAAATTACATTGGAAGGTGTATTCATTTTCTGTTGCTCCCATAATGAATTATCACAAATTTAGTGGCTTTAAAACAACACATATTTATTGTCTCATAGTTCTTAGATCAAATATCTGAGTGGGTTGACTGGTTTTCCTGCTCTGGCTCTCACAAGGTCAAAATCAAATTTCTGCCAGAGTGGTTGTTATGGAGAGGCTCTAGAGAAGACTTCTCCAGACTCACTAAAGTTGTAGGCAGAATCCAGTTCAAGCAGTTGTGGAACTGAAATCTCCATTTCCTTGCTGGCTGTTGGGGGTCATTCTCGGTTTCTAGAGGCCGCCCACATCGCTTGGTTCGTGGCCTCCTTTGCTTTCAAAGTCAGCAACAGTGATTGGTCTTCTCACTCTTCATATCTCTTTGACCTCTGCTTCTGCTCATCTGCTAATCTCTGCTTTTAAGGACCCTTGATTAGATAGGTCCACCTGGAAAAATCCAGAATACTCTTTCCCTTAATTATACCTGAAAGTCCAATTTTATGGTCACAGGCTCCAGACATTAGGTAGTGGGCATTTTTGGAGACCCTTAGTCAGGCCACAGGAAGTAAATAATAATGGCTAAGTCATTCCCTAGAATGTGGTTTGTGTGCATGGCCCTTTTAGCATGACTAGGAAGAGGTAACATGTTTGGGGAGGAAATTTATTGTATAATGTTTCCAATGGACCCCTCCTCTATGAGCCATCTTCCAGTTGAAAACAGAGTTCAGCAGACTTTACACTCTCAGTAAACTGGGAATCTGTTTACTGCTAGTGGATCTGTCAGGGATCAGGGTCATTCAAATAAGCACAAAACCAAGCAGAGCATGTGCTAATTCAGTGGATATTACAGTTTTTAATCTCTGTAACAATATTTCATTGTTATTATTTTAAATTTAGTATTCAAACCTGTTTTTGGTGTCCACACTAATATAAAATTAAATCACTAAAATGTATTTTTAATTAATAACTTGTAAGGTAAAATAAAAGTTGTCAGTGATTCATACAGAACTTTTAGCTTCCTCCCCAGTGGCTCAGTGGTTAAGAATCCACCTTTACCAGATCAGATCATTTGATCTAATCAATGCAAATCATCCAGGTTCAATCCCTTGGTCAGGAAGATCCTCTGGAGGAGAGCATGGCAACCCACTCCAGTATTATTGCCTGGAGAATCCCATGGACAGAGGAGCCTGGCTATAATCCATAGGATTGGAAAGAGTTGGACATGACAGAAGAAACTGAGCACATGACATTGGTTTAAACAGTGCTTCTCACACTAGATCTTTGGTGCCTCTTGAACTCAGGGGTACCAAAAAGCCAATGAAAATTTCTATTACCTAAAATAGCTTGAGAAATAGAAATGAATTTACTAGAAAGTAATTTCCCTAAGGACAAAGAAGGAGGATTTTATTCACTGATGTATTCGAAGGTCTTAGCACAACATAAGCATTCAGGCAATATTTGTTGAATGAATGAATGAAGAATGAACAAAAGAAGAAAATGTGCTGTTATCACAAACAAGTCAGACTAATTTGGACAATCTGCCATGACCTTGCTTTTCTGTGTTTTTTTTAATAAATAAATTAAAACTGATATCAAAATTAGTGCAAATGATGTGACAGACAAGGGATTAGTCTCCAAAATTTGCAAACAGCTTGTATAGATTAATTTCATGAAAACAAATAACCCAATCAGTCTATTTAGGCAGTAGACCTAAACAGACATTTCTCCAAAGAAGACATACAGATGGCCAAGAGGCAAATAAAAAGATGTTCAGCATTGCTAAATATTAGAGAAATACAAATCAAAACTACTATGAGATATCATTTCACACCAGTAAAAATGAATATGATCAAAAAAATCCACAAACAAGTGCTGGAGAAGGTGTAGAGAGAAGGGAACCCTCCTACACTGTTAGTAGGAAGGTAAATTGGTACAGCCAGAATGGAGAACAGTATGGAGGTTCCTTAAAAAACAAAAAAAAAATAGAGCTACCCTATGATCCTATGATCCCATTCCTGGGCCTATATCTGGAGAAAATCATGGTCCAAAAGGATATAGGAATTGCATCACTGAAGCACTATCCACAGTGCTAATGCTTCCACTAGTCACGACATGGAAGCAACCTAAGTGTCCATCAACAGAGGAATGAATAAAGGTGTAGTATATGTACACAATAATGCTTATATAGGGAATCTAAAAGGAAATGATACAAATGAACTTACTTACAAAACAGAAACAGACTTAAAGGCTTAGAGAATGAATTTATGGTTACCAGAGGGGAGAGGTGGGCAGGGGGAAGGGATATTGATGGCCAAGGGGCATCTGCTTGGAATTTACACTCACACATTGCTATATGTAAAATGGATAACCAATGAGGACTCACTGTACAGCACAGAATACTTTGTTCAATGTTATGTAACAGCCTAAGTGGGAAAACATTTTGGGAAAGAATAGATACATGTACATGTATAACTGAACCACTTTGCTGTACAGCTGAAACTATCATGTCATTATTAATCAACTATACTTCAATATAAAATAAAAAGCTAAATAGGTATATAAAAGTGGATCTGTCATAAAATACAAAATATGCATATAAAGAGTTATCTTTGACTGAAGTCTTTGCACAATTGTCTTAATCAAAGCTTAGTATAGATAAGTTATTACAATATGGCACCCTCTGTGCCTATATTGTAAACTAAACTGGCTAAATGCAAGAATGAAAAAGTGTTTGATGATATGCAAACTCTGAATTATATGTGCTAATAGGATGAATCTACGCTTAAACATTATGCCAACACTTCATTGTGTTATTTCAAATCTGTTTGTTTATAAAACTGCTTCCTGTTAAATGTAGCAAAATTTCTGTTTTAAAAAATGCATGGAAAAAGTAAATGGAGAGCAATATGCTAAAGTATTAATAGCATAAGGCCATGGATAATTCTTTTGCTTCTAATTATAAATAAATACTTTGAGCATACGAGCACATTTTACTTTTACAACCAGAACACAATATCATCTACCAAAAAGCAAAGACTTGGCACCTCCTCTGACCCTACTGGCACTGCTCCCTAATGGTCATTAAGGTGATAAAAGAAGCAAATGGACAATTTCGCAGACATCCCAGAACTGAGATGCAAACTCTAAAAAGAAATTAATCAAGATTTGATATACTAATAAAATTTTGAATACCTTCCATATCTTTTCACATTATATTTTAGTTAATACTTTATATATTCAACAGAGTTATAAGCTGAATGAAAATAACTACAAGAGAGAAGGAATTAATAATTTTAAGGACCTGCATGTCATAAGTTCTATGAGTTTGACAGATTCCTACAAACTGGCCAGGAAAACATCCACAAGGCAGGCAACTGGGCAAGTTTCCACTAATTCTGCTTTTCTCACTCGCATCTGGTAATGTGGAAAAAACTACCTTACATTCTTCTTGGGGAATCCTTGCTTTTCTTTTTGGTCATTCCGCTAGGGAAGTCAGCATAAATAGAAATGATTATCAGAAAAATCAAAGGTTTTAAAGTTTAAAAAAATTTCTCATTGGTACAAATCAGAGTTTGCATCCTTCAAGAGTAAACAGAGTGTGAGACTCTGGACTGTGAAGCACTTACATCCGGTAAGGTAGGGTCTGTGATTGGTTTCTGTGCAGAATAAACTAGCTAGAGTTGAAGGAGAAGGCGCAAGAGGGTCACCTCCTTCCAGACATTCATCAGCAACACAGAGCTATTGTGTCAACAGGAAAAAGCGTCAGACTCTGAGAGTGAAAAGATGTAATCCACATTTCCTTATGTGCAATTGCTTGGTGCCTTTAAAATAATGAAGCAGGCAGTTCATAGGTTATGGTTCATTCTGTTTTTTGAAGAATGATTCTGAAAACTAACAAAGCCACAGAGAAAAAAACACTTATGAAACCAAAATATGACCTGTACACACTTAAATTGTCTATTTACTTTTCTCATAATCTTTAAAAGATTTAAAAGAATGTTTACATCCTAGCTTCTGGGTGTACATATTTTTTCAGGAGTCTTCAAGCAGAAGGAAATATTTTGAAAAACTGTGCATATAATTTGATATGGGATGCATTTAACAGCTGGAAAGATTTCACACTTACAACCCAATTTATAAAAGTTTGTAGTTGGCATTATTTCAGTTCTAGTCCTGGAAGTCATAATTTCCCAAAGATATTTTTTCTCAATTTGAAAATTATTTACACAAGGAATATATATCATTTCAAAAATTAAGTTATCATAGCTGACTTTGGCCAGGCATAAATGAATAACTTCAAGAAGAAACATCTGAGAACATTATTCACTCTCACTGAAATCCAACAGTCAATTTCAGTTCTTAATGTTCAAAATTCTTTCTTTGCAAGTAAACAATCTATTCTTTCACATCCCCCAGCAGAATGAAGCCAACTACTCTGTTAAAAAATCAAATACAGAATTTCAATATGATAAATAGCAATAATAAAGAATAGAAATGAGCTCAATTTTGTTCCAAGTGTGTGTGTGTGTGTGTGTGTGTGTGTGTGTGTTCTGGGGGTGGTGTGGGGGATGGTTAGAATAATAATGAAATTAAGATGAAGAGACTCAGAGGATCTAGAGTGGGTTTGTTTTCATTTGTAAGAATAAGGAAGGAAAAGAATGGTAGGGAAACTATAGTCAATACCTTGTAATGACCTGTTATGGAAAAGAATTTGTAAAAGAATATATGCATTCTGAATCACTTTACTTTCAACCTGAAATTAACACATTGTAAATGAACTATGCTTCAATTAAAAATGGTAAAAATAATTAAATTTTAAAAAATGAAAACAAATGTAGCACAGGAGACTGACAGCTAGGAAGTAAACACACTCCACTCAGCTACTGGTACCATCAGCTGATTTCCTCTGTCCCAAGTCCTGTGCTCCCTGAACCCTGGAAGATTAATGGACAGTGAGAAAAGGGGACACTGTATTCTTCCCCTCATAAGCTCTTCTTTGTGAAGCCTCCAAGTTAGAGCTTCCTTTACTGCATCCAGACTTCTCTAGTTTCAAGAAAAGGGACTAAGGCTTGAAGTTCATTTGCAAATTGTAATTTGATGCAGCTCCAAAGAAATTACAAAACTGCAGTAATACAACCATCATCACGAGGCATCAAGTTATCTCATCCTTGCCTGTATTCACTGAACCTTCTTACTTTGGCTCCATAAACTATTTCCTTACACACTGTTCAGGAGTCCATTTTGAACTACACATTATGACATAAATTTGGCTTGCTTTCATTTGTTTTAGCAACTATTCAAGTGCTTTCTTTGAAAAAAATTTGAGGTTTTAAAATCTTATGAGAAGTACCGCGACGTGATAGAAATGGCAGGTATCTGGGAGTCAGACAAAATGAGTCTCGGTGCTGCAGTTTACTAGCTGTGTGGTTGAGCAAATTATTCTAGCTCTCTGAGATTCAAGTTACTCATTTGCAAGGTATTGTACTAGATTAAGGTAAAGATATAGCTGACCCTTGAACAACATGGGTTTAAACTGCAGGTTTACTTATTTATACATGGATTGTTTCTGATAAGCACAGTACCTGCATATTTCTAAAAATAAGAACAAACAACTTTTTAGTTTGTATTGAGGTATAGCCAATTAACAATGCAGTGATAATTTCAGGTGAAGAGGAACTCAGCTGTGATAATTGCAGGGAAGGAATTTAGCCATATATATACATGTATCCATTCTCTCCCAAACACCCTTCCCATCCAGGCTGCCACATAACATTGAGCAGAGTTCCATGTGCTATATAGTAGGTCCTTGCTAGTTATCCATTTTAAATATTTCAGTGTGTACGTGTCCATCCCAAACTGCCTAAATATCCCTTCCCCCAATCCTTTTCCCTGGCAATTATCGATTCATTCTCTGTGAATCTGTTTCTGTTTGGTAAGTTCATTTGTATCATTTCCTTTTAGATTCCACATATAAGGGATGCCATAAGATATTTCTCCTTCTCTGTCTTACTTCACTCGGTATGACACTCTCTAGGTACTGCAAATGGCATCATTGTTATTGATGTTTAGTTGCTAAGTCATGTCCAAGTCATGCAACCCATGGACTGAAGACTGCCAGGCTCCTCTGTCCATGGGATTTCCGAGGCAAGAATGCTGCAGTGTGTTGCCATTTACTTCTCCAGGGGATCTTCCTGATGCAAGGATTAACCCTTTGTCTCCTGCATTGGCAGGCAGATTCTTTACCTCTGAGCCACCAAGGAAGCCTCCTCAAATGGCATTATGTCGTTCTTTTTAATCACTGAGTAATATTCCATTGTAGTACCTATGTTTTTATTTTACAGATCTTTAAATTAACTAAATGTTGGGAAAAGTTTGTGTTCAATTAGAGATCACAGTAGGTGAAATCAAAAGAACCAGTGTCTAGAGAAATAGACTCACAGACATAGAAACAAACTTATGATGAACAAAAAGGATAGAGGGAAAAGGAAGGAGGGGAAAGGGGAGAGAGGGGGGAAGAGATACATTAGGAGTTTGGGATTAACATAAACACGCTACTATATATAAAATAGGCAAACAATAAGACCTACTGTATAGCACAGGAAACTATACTCAGTATCTTATAATAACCTATAGTGGAAAAGAATCTGAAAAAATATGTGATTTCCTATGGCTCAGACAGTAAAGAATCTGCCTGCAATACAGGAGACCTGGGTTCAATCTCTGGGTTGGGAAGATCCCCTGAAGAAGAGAATGGCAACTGACTCCATTATTCTTGCCTGGAGAAATCCATGGACAGAGGAGCTTGGCAGGCTACAGTCCATGGGGTCACAAAGCATCAGACAAGACTGAGCAACTAACACTTTCACATACCCTTGAAACTAACACAAACATTGTAAATTAGCTACACTTCAATAAAAAATTTTTAAAAAACAGTTGATAACCAAATCTCAAATAAAAATAGATTTTTTCATATACAGATATATGTAGAACTGAATCACTTTGCTGTTTACTTGGAACTAATATAACACTGTAAATTAATTATACTTCAGTTAAACAACAACAGAAAAAGAAGAGTTGACGTTTTAGTGTGATTCTGTCCAAACAGTTTCAGCATCTGCCTTGGGAGTAACTTACCAGTTTCTTTGTTTTTGAGGCAGAGATAATAACATCTGAATTTTCAACTGCATGGAGGTCAGTACCCCTAACCCCTACATTGTTCAAGGGTAAACTATATATATTTCATATATGTGACATACATATCCATAGGATAGAACTTGGAATAATGCAAAACAAAAATTAATTTTCTGTAAATCAGTATTTCTAACCCTTTATCTCATCAATGCTGCATCAGACATTCAGTTTTATAAGTGCCAACAGAACTATAAAAATAATTTAAAATTTTATTTTAACATTTAAAGAGCTAGCTGTATGTGTTACTGTAGCTCTTATTTTGAAAGAAATGATGCAATAGAACTAAAGAAAACATATTTATGTGAATTTTATTCCAGTTGTTGAAAACATTGCATAAATTATATAAAAGAAGTATTCTTAAAAAAATATTAATAGTAGTAGGGCAGTTCAGTTCAGTTCAGTCACTCAGTCGTGTTTGACTCTTTGTGACCCCATGAACCACAGCACACCAGGCCTCCCTGTCCATCACCAACTCCCAGAGTCCACCCAAACCCATGTCCATCGAGTCGGTGATTCCATCCAGCCATCTCATCCTCTGTCATTCCCTTCTCCTGCCCTCAATCCTTCCCAGCATCAGGGTCTTTTCAAATGAGTCAGCTCTTTGCATCAGGTGGCTAAAGTTTTAGAGATTCAGCTTCAACATCAGTCTTTCCAGTGATCAACCAGGACTAATCTCCTCTAGGATGGACTAGTTGGATCTCCTTGCAGTCCAAGGGGACTCTCAAGAGTCATCTCCAACATCACAGTTCAAAAGCATCAATTCTCTGGCACTCAGCTTTCTTTATAATCGAACTCTCACATCCATAAATGACCACTGAAAAAACCATAGCCTTGACTAGATGGACCTTTGTTGGCAAAGTAGTGTCTCTGCTTTTTAATATGCTGTCTGGGTTGGTCATAACTTTCCTTCCAAGAAGTAAGCATCTTTTAATTTCATTGCTGCAGTCACCATCTGCAGTGATTTTGGAGCCCAGAAAAATAAAGTTAGCCACTGTTTCCACTGTTTCCCCATCTATCTGCCATGAAATGATGGGACCGGATGCCATGATCTTAGTTTTCTGAATGTTGAGCTTTAAGCCAACTTTTTCACTCTCCTCTTTCACTTTCATCAAGAGGCTCTTTAGTTCTTCTTCACTTTCTGCCACAAAGGTGGTATCATCTACATACCTGAGGTTATTGATATTTCTCCCGGCAATCTTGACTCCAACTTGTGCTTTCTCCAGCCCAGTGTTTCTCATGATGTACCCTGCATATAAGTTAAATAAGTGGGGTGACAATATACAGCCTTGACGTACTCCTTCTCCTATTTGGAACCAGTCTGTTGTTCCATGTCCAGTTCTGACTGTTGCTTCCTGTCCTGCATACAGATTTCTCAAGAGGCAGGTGGAAGTTCACAGTCCACATATTCCTGAAGCCTGGCTTGGAGAATTTTAAGCATTACTTTACTAGCGTGTGAGATGAGTGCAATGGTGTGGTAGTTTGAACATTCTTTGGCATTGCCTTCCTTAGGGATTGGAATGAAAACTGACCTTTTCTAGTCCTGTGTATTATTACCTAAAAGAAGTACTATAAAAATAGTCTCAAAGATGCATTTCCTAAGGAAAATCAAATATAGGACCACTGAAATCCTGTTTGATTGCAGAGTAGGATATTTATTGTTTGCTTGTTTGTTTTATGCCTGAAGACTGGTTCCATTTATGAGTTATTTTGAATATCATGAAAAGTATAATTATTCTATATCCAGAACCTGCCCTTTTGCCACTGGCATAAAACTGAAGGCCTAGTAGATTTCAAAATATCCTCTTATCTGCCACTCACTTTGAATTAGATCTCTGGCCACAGGCCTAATTAGATACATGGAAATCTGTTGTGCCCCTAGTGGTGTTCTAGCTAATTCCTGGCCAGCTACCACAGGTTGTACTGTGAAAACAAGTTTACACAAGATTACAAAATCTGCTTATCCCTGTTTTGTTTTAACACCTGTGAAAAAAAATACAAGACTGTCATGTGGCACACAAAAGGCTCAGGTGTCTCCCTGTTTAGAAGCTGGCAGTCCTGAACAGCAAGAGGAAATCAGCTTGTAATATTAATAAACACCTGCCAGAACTATTATACTCATTGGCCCCATCCCAGCAAAATAGTTAATCAACTAAACCTTACAAAACAATTGTCTAAACCCAAAGGCAGTGTGTGTTACCACTATGGCTCTGAGTCCACCCTGTGATAAACATGAGAAGCCAGTGTACTGTACTGTTCTGTAAAGTAGGAGAGCAGAGTGCAGTTAAAAATAACAACAGTAATAATAGCACAGTTTCTATGCACCAAGCACTATTGTGGATGGATCCCAGGGACACTGTAGTGAAGGGAAAATAAAGCCTGCTTCTTCATGGAGGGTGCATTCTGGTGGGAGAGACAGGTGAGAAATAATAAGCTCATCATCTCTTCTCATTCCCCTCATAGTATTTGTCAGTGAGGTGGAGAATCATGGGGGTGGGTAGGGAACACACAGGGCAGAGCAAGGACTACTTTAAAAAAGAGAGAAGACAGAGCCTGCTGAAGAAGAGAAATTTGAACAGACATCTAAAAGAGGAGAAGGAACCAGGACTGATAGAGCAGGAGAAGATGGACTTCTCTGAGATAAATGCAGGTGCTCAGAGAGGGGACATGAGAAAGCAAAGGCAGTCGTAGTCAAACCTATGTATATCTGACCAATTACAAATATGTTCTCTCCATGACACCAGGTTGAATACCTTCTTTGGAGTAAAGACAATTTGGTCGACACTACAGACATTTGTAATAATACATTTCTTTCCCTTCTGAGGTGTGCTAGCATTTTTATTAGGCCTTGAACATGTGTGGACATCTCAGAACACATGCCTCGGGAAGGTTGTGAAGCTACATAGGGATACTACATTTTTCCCAACTGTTTTTTCCACTTTACATTTAGAGGCCTTATTGCCAAAGCCTTGTTCAATGGAATATTCAAGTGTTTGGTATTTAAAGTAATATGTTCTATATAAATTCCATTCCCACACACACATCAAATAATTGAGACAAATACATCCAATTGTGGAGGAGAAAAAGAATAGATAATTGCAACTTTAGAAAAACAGGGTGCTAGCAAATAGATTTTACTAATTAGGAACAATGAGAAGATAGAAGTTATGTATACTATTAGGTATAAGTTGCATGAAGACAGGCTCTGTGGCCATTTTATCTGTTTCCTAGACTGTCTAGCACAAGGACTTCAACAATTTGTTTGAAAAGAATGAAAAACAAGTGATAGCCAAGCAACTGACCAGTGGATGCATTCTAAGGAAAGAGAATAATAAATTATCCTACTATGTGGACCAAAAGTACACAAAGAAATGCATTAATATAAAATAAAGGAACCAAGGAACAATTAAACAGTGGCATTGCTCTTTCTTAGAAGAACAGATAGCAAATACTAAGTGAAAAAGCCAGATAATATCTTGTGTGTCAAATAACTGGTATGTACATTCATGTTTCTGCATTATGCGAAATGTGAAAAGCTTCTACCTCTGCTGAAAGAATGCTATTACTTTTGCCTATATGAAGACAGAAGGATAAAAAAAATACGTTTTTTAAACTATCACTACTTGCCTACTGAAGGCTTTTGGCTATGGGCAACTGAAGAGTTAGAAGCTGTGGAAATAGAAAGGAGAGTTTGGAGACCCAAACCTGGTTTCTTTTATAATTCCCAGATGGACCATTAGAACTGAATTCAAGAACTTTGCTGAATTATTCTGTTGGCCTAAGTGAGTCTGGCCAGAGGTTCAGAAACAGAAACACATGGCACAGGGCACGGGGGAGCTCAGACAAAGGGCTGTGGCTTCACTCACAAGCACCCACATATTCTCACACAGAAACACACATACACAGAGGAGGCTTTCTTACCAGTGGGTCAAGAAATTCTTCAAACTCTTCAAATAAGAAAAGACACGCATGGGCACTCTGAATCAGAAATATTTCAAGAGCATTCTGAGCATAGATAAGCCATTTGTCTAATGCCATGATTACTTAATGATGCCATCATTTACCATTGTATAAATGCATTTGGAAATGAAAGACATTGGTAGTCTGTTATAGCAGCATTACATGCTACCTCTCTAGACTGAATCAAGCAGGTTCAGACATGAACTGGTTATCATAATGATTATTTTAATCTACTGTTACAATGCTAGTAGTGCACAATTCTATTATCTTAACTCATAACATGATAGTATTAAAGGAGAGTTATCACTTACTCAAATAACTGCTTGAAACATCAGATCTTAGAAAACGAAATCAGTGTTCAAGGGGTCAGCAAACCCATTGTTAATGAAATGTACAATTATGCTTTTATTAGAAAATGACTAAAAATTAAAGGTATGAATGGTGGCAAGAGTAAAACGTGATGAATGTGATCAAACAAGTATAGTCAAATGTGAGTGGTAGAATCTAGGTGGTGGGTACCTAGATGTTTACTGTAAAGCTGTGTCAGCTTTGCTGTATGTTTGAAAATTTTCTTAATAGCATAGGAAAAGAAAATTTAGGAACATTCAAAGTGCAGATGACACCACCCTTATGGCAGAAAGTGAAGAGGAACTAAAGAGCCTCTTGATGAAAGTCAAAGAGGAGAGTGAAAAAGTTGGTTTAAAGCTCAACATTAAGAAAACTAAGATCATGGCATCTGGTCCCATCACTTCATGGCAAATAGATGGGGAAACAGTGGAAACAGTGTCAGACTTTATTTTTTTGGGCTGCAAGATCACTTCAGATGGTGATTGCAGCCATGAAATCAAAAGATGCCTACTCCCTGAAAGGAAAGTTATGGCCAACCTGGATAGCATATTAAAAAGCAGAGACATTATTTTGCCAACAAAGGTCTGTCTAGTCAAGGCTATGGTTTTTCCAGTAGTCATGTACGGATGTGAGAGTTGGATAGTGAAAAAGACTGAACACTGAAGAATTGATGCTTTTGAACTGTGGTGTTGGAGAAGACTCTTGGACTGCAAGGAGATCCAACCAGTCCATCCTAAAGGAGATCAGTCCTGGGTGTTCATTGGAAGGACTGATGTTGAAGCTGAAACTCCAGTACTTTGGCCACCTCATGCGAAAAGTTGACTCATTGGAAAAGACCCTGATGCTGGGAAGGATTGGGGGCAGGTGGAAAAGGGGAAGACAGAGGATGAGATGGCTGGATGGCATCACTCACTCTATGGACATGGGTTTGGGTGGACTCTGGGAGTTGGTAATGGACAGGGAGGCCTGGCGTGCTGTGGTTCATGGGGTCACAAAGAGTCGGACATGACTGAGCAACTGAACTGAACTGAAAGTGATAACTACGAGAAATGAATTAAGAACACAAAGACTCAGAAGGGTGACTCACTGCTGTGCAGAGTCATGGCCCACAAGAGAGGCAGTGTAGTCCACTAGCTAAGAGCACAATCTTTTGAACTTATTTACTTCAAGGATCCAATCTCAGCTCTATTATTTACCAGCTGTGTAAACAGGTTGTAGTTAGTTGCTCCATAAGACTCTCCTTTGGCATCAGGAAAATGGAGATATTGCCTACTTTACAAAATATAAACACAGAAGAGTCTTGAATATCAAACATTATTCACCCTTGCCATTATTAACAATTATGAAAACACATCAAAATGCCACCAACAGGGCTATAAATTAATAAATTAGCTGCAAAAAATACTAGTCCCTTAAATGATGCATATCGAATGTTAGTGATATGGTTCATCAGTTAAGATGTTTTCGGGTACAAACAATAAAATACTTGGATAGAGGTCCAACAGAGATTTTTGCATATCTCACATAACAAAGAGTCAAAAAGAAGATGGTTTTATGGCTGGTCAAATGAGCAGCTTAACAAGATCAAGGTTCTGGGGCCAGACTCACTTAGGCTCACAAAATAATTCAGCAAAATTCTTTAATTCAGTTCTAATAACTCATCAACATCCCTGAGTGGAGCACTGTCATATATCTTGGGGGAAAAGTACAGAAACAGAACAAAAACTTCAGGTTTATGTTGGTAAGAAAGATAATGGAAATGGCAACTAACAGTTGTATGCTATGTATGAAAAAATATTAATGTTAAAGGAATAAAAAATACACATTGATCACAATAACTATGTGACATAAAATAACAGGAACCTCTCAGACATAACATTTTTAAAGCTACTAGGTCTTTTTTCTGCAGTAAAGTTTCTACCGAATTATTCCACACTGAAGTTCATGACTTGGTGCGACTATGCTACAGGCACCTTCAACAAACAACTCCTGCAGCTCCATTCTAGAAAAATAAACAACCCAATTAAAAAGTGGGCCAAAGAACTTAACAGACATTTCTCCAAGGAAGATATAAAAATGGCTAACAAACACATGAAAAGATGCTCAACATCACTCATTATCAGAGAAATGCAAATCAAAACCACAATGAGGTACCACTTTACACCAGTCAGAATGGCTGCCATCCAAAAGTCTACAAGCAATAAATGCTGGAGAGGATGTGGAGAAAAGGGAACCCTCTTACACTGTTGGTGGGAATGCAAACTAGTACAGCCACTATGGAAAACAGTGTGGAGGTTCCTTAAAAAGCTGCAAATAGACCTGCCATATGACCCGGCAATCCCACTGCTGGGCATATACACCGAGGAAACCAGAATTGAAAGAGCCACGTGCACCCCAATGTTCATCGCTGCATTGTTTACAATAGCCAGGACATGGAAGCAACCTAGATGCCCATCAACTGACGAATGGATAAGAAAGCTGTGGTATATATACACAATGGAATATTACTCAGCATTAAAAAAAAATTCATTTGAAGCAATTCTACTCAGATGGACGAAACTGGAGCCCATTATCCAGAGTGAAGTAAGCCAGAAGCAAAAACAACAATACAGTATATTAACACATATATATGGAATTTAGAAAGACAGTAATGAGAACCCAACATGGGAGACAACAAAAGGAATGCAGATGTATAGAATAGACTTGTGGACTTTGTGGATGAGGGTAAGGGTGGGATGAGATGGGAGAAGGGCATTGAAGCATGTTAATTGTCATGTGTCTAATCAATCGCCAGCCCAGGATTGATGCTCGGGACTGGTGCAGCGAGAATTCCCGGGGGGGAGGGAGGAGGGAGGGGGGACCCGGAGGGGAAGCACATGTAAACCCATGGTGATATCATAACAATGTATGGCTAAAACAATAATAAAAATTAAAAAAAAATAAATAAATAAAAAGGATGGAAGATTTCTAGGAAATAGGAGATTCACTTCTGAATTACAAATTACTCCTCTGTCAAAAAGTCTCTAATAAATCAGAATGTACATTAATAATGTTTTTGCTCTACATTTGTTCCATTGGGGTAAATGTTACATTAATATACTGGTTCCTATCATAGAATTAAAGCTTAAAAATGCCTGTTGTGATAAAAAATATTTTGATTGAAGTCTGTGCCTTTATTAGTTATATCAAGAAACTGGACATAATGGCTCAGCTTGGTTCAAGCTTTAACCGTAAAGATTTTCTACACATAAAATGTGATATTATGGACTGTGTTTGATTAATACAAAATATAGTTTATTATATTGAAAGGGGCTATTTAAAGGGTTCTTGGATTATGTTAATGAGACTCAAATTTAGATGGATTGTTTTGTTGTTAGATGCTAGAAAGGTGGATGAAATAGGACAAAGTACATATGAAGCTTTTGGGATGAAGTTTTACATTAATAGGGAACCAGGCAGCCCTTTGGAAAACATGCCCTAGGTCTCCAGCTGATAGTATTTTGTGAGACTTGTATCCAGGCCAAAAATCTTTGAAAGTCCTTAGGGAGCTACAGTACCTAAGTTTCAGCTAATTTAGCTTCATTTAAATGGGGCCATGCTATACATCTTAGGGTCTGGATTTCTTTATTTCCAATTATTTAATGGGCTGAATGAAAACAGTTCTATTTTTAAAATCTTATTTTAAAACACCCCATGTGATTTTAGTTTTGTACTGAAAGTATATGCTACTGCAATTGAATTAAGTTCATTTCACACCTACAAATATCTACTGAATTCTTGCCATTTGTAGACCCTGTGTTAAGTTAGCTAGAAGAGCAAAGGAGCCTAAAACATGGTTGTAAAATGTTAAGTAACCTAGAGCTGAGTGAGAAGTATCCTTAAAAAATTTTTTCTCTGAGATGTTTTGTCTGGTGAGGATTTTGGTGAAGTGGGAGGGAGTGATGGGATGGAAGTCAAATACCTCTGGATAGGAAATAAAAGAAATGTGAGCAGGTAGAAAAAGGACAGGCATTGTAAGGAGACTTCCACTGTTTCATACATGTTTGCTTTAGTCAAAAACTCGGCTTAACAATGAACATGTGTTTCTTTGTAATAAAATAATAAACCTTTGTTTTCACCTCAATGTTGGTAAACACTAATGATAATTAATCTACACTCATAACATCATAGGGTTTCGCAGGTGTCACAGTGGTAAAGAATCCGCCTGCCAATGCAACAGATTCCAGAGACACAGGCTTGATGCATGGGTTTGTAAGATTCCCTGGAGAAGGAAACGGCAGTCCACTCCAGTGTTCTTGCCTGGAGATGTCCGTGGACAGAGGATCCTAGTGGGCTACAGTCCACAGAATCGGAAAGAGTGGGACACATCTGAGCACACAAGCCATAAAGATCGTAGAAGTTATAATATGCACGTTGTTGGCAGCCTTCCAGGTGTCCGCAGTGACCCCTGCCTCCTTGTCGGTGAAAAAAGGGAGAGTGTAGTTGTGCAGTCATGTCCAGCTCTTTGTGATCCCATGGACTGGAGCCTGGGACTGTACACTGCCAGGCTCCTCTGTCCGTGGAACTCTTTAGGCAAGAATACTGGAGCGGCTTGCCATTTCCTTCCTCAGGGGAGCTTCCTGACCCAGGATCCAACCCAGGCTTCCTGCACTGTAGGCAGATTCTTTACCATCTAAGTCACTTTAATGGATCCCTGCCTCCTTGTCCTATTCTTGTGTATTCCCCTCCCATATTGTGTTAGGTTGGATGCATACAGCCAACCAAGTATGGCAGAAGGGAAGTACACCACTTCTGAGATTAGATTATGGAAGACTAAGTCTTCCCTCTTGCGATTCTCTTTCTTTCTCTCAGTACTGGGTGTGAGGAAAGACAGCTGCCTGCATCATTAGGACATGTGGGCAGCCCTCAACAGAAGTAGAGGCTCAGTGATGAGGAACTAAGGTCTGCTGCCACCTCAGAGCAAATCCTCCAGCTCCAGTTGAACATTTTGATGACTGGCAGCCAGTCTCTTGAGTATAACCTCATGTAAGAGCCATCTGAGTCAGAATAACCAGTAAAGCTCAAAAGCCATACGAGACAATAAATGTTTGGTGTTTTAAGCTGTTTAGTTTTGTTTAACCCTCTATCAGCTATACCAGGGTTAGTCTCAGTTACTGGAGAGTTTATTGAACAAATAATTGTTGAATATCTGGTACTTTTAAGCTTGATTTGCTCAGATTGTTGACTTTAAAATTTTATTCTATGTGCTAAATTGCTTTAGTCATTTCTGACTCTGCAGCATTTGGACTGTAGCCCACTAGTCTTCTCTGTTCATGGCATTCTCCAGGCAAGAATACTGGAGTAGGTTACCATGCCCTCCTCCAGGGGATCCTCCTGACCCAGGGATCGAACCTGAGTCTCTTAGGTCTTTTGCATTGGCAGGCAGGTTCTTTACCAGTAGCACTATCTGGGAAGCAAAAAACAAAATCATTCTAAGAAGCCCCATTCCTCTAAGGTAAGGATTTTTAATGTATATTTTACATTTTAGCTATTAACAAGAGCTTGTGGCTCAGCCGGTAAAGAATCCACCTACAATGCAGGAAACCTGGATTCAATCCCTTGGTTGGGAAGATCTCCTGGAGAAGGGAAAGGCTACACACTCCAGTACTCTGGCTTGGAGAATTCCAGGGACTGTATAGTTCATGGGGTGGCAAAGAGTTGGACATGACTGAGTCACTTTCACTTTCCAAGAAATTATTAAAGTGAATAATTTTATGTAATTTGCTTTTTAAATAACTTTTTCTGTTTGTTGGATAGATAGATTTGGCGTACTTATTAAAATCTATTTTTCTTTGTTATATAATTCTAGCTAACATAAAAAACTCCCAAATCTCAGTGGCTTAAACCCATCAAAAAGTAGATATCCTGGTTAAGTGGGAAGGTTTCTGTGTGGTTCTTCAAGTATTCTGGATTCTTTTATTTCATGGATCCTTCACTGATTGTTTGCATTGGGCCAGTAGACTGAAAGCTCAGAAAGTGTACTCTTTCCTAATCTTTAGGGCCAGACTGTTGAGACTTGAAAAACAGATTCTCTCATTCAGTTGCCTGTTTTAAACATCAAGAGCATCCTATTAATTTTTTACCTTGTTTTCCTGCTATACCAAGTTGAATTTCTTTTTGTTTTGTTGTTGCTGCTGTTTATCTTTAAATCCAAATAGCTCCCCCCAAATCTTAGCAAAACCAATTGGAATATTAAATTTTTGACACAACTTTTAAAACTAGATAAGACCAATATAGTAGTAATAAATTCTTTGGAATTTAATTTTCAGTTTCTTTTTTTGCATTTAAAGTACAGGTAAACTTGGAATATTAGGTTAAATAGCATATATAAAAATGAATGATTTTCCTCTATTTAGCCATTTACATATAAAATCAATCACTTCATATAGAAATCTAAATTATATGAATATATTTTATAAACATTTCTGTGATTTACTTTGATAGTTTAAAGCATATTGTATTATTAGTAATTACTCATATATGTACATTCACATATATATATATATACCTAATACATATATTTTTATACCCTCCATGTTCTTACATTGATTCATAGACCATATGTTTCATGTGATTCCAACATCAGTCTGTTATTCAGTGAAAGGCCACCAGAGCAAAGACTATAGATTATAAAATTTTCATAATTTCTTGGCATGAATATTAAAGCTACCCAGGAGTATATTAAATTAGTTATTCTACTACAGAAAACCTTTTTAACATTTTCCCCTTGAAATAAAGCATATTTTTTTGATGTAAAGGAGGCAGGAAATAATCAAATCTCTCCTTTCTGGGCCAACTTTGTAGTTTCATAGTTTCATTTCAAATATACTACAGAGGAAGGAAAATTGATAAATTATGAGATAGAAAATTACAGAAAACTATGAATCTTACATTTTTTTCTAAAGAAATAAGTCAAGTAATTTACAATGATTATGATTTACATGAGAAAGGAAGCAAAACAGCCAAAAAATCTGGATGTATTCAGTAATAATATGAAAGGTGACCTAATTCAGAGTTGGAAAAAACCCAATGGAATATTTATATTAGTAAAATGAACAAAAACATAGCATTGAAAATTTTGCATTAGATAGAAATTTTCAAATTACCTTAAAAATAACCAGATTGGTTTATGTCTTTCACTGTGAGGACTAGGCTTCATTAAATTCTGAAAAAAATCTTACTTTGGGAATAATATATTCATTTTTTGTCATGGAAATTTAGTAATGTCTGTAATAACTTCCATAAGCCAGTAGTCTGAGAACTAGATAGAAAAATATGACAGAATCTGAGATTCAGTTCTTTCTACTTTTATGCATTTTACTAAGATCATCAAAAAAGCAAGAGAGTTCCGGGGAAACATCTATTTCTGCTTTATTGACTATGCCAACACCTTTGACTCTGTGGATCACAATAAACTTTGGAAAATTTTGAAAGAAATGGGAATAACAGACCACCTGACCTGCCTCTTGAGAAACCTGTATGCAGGTCAGGAAGCAACAGTTAGAACTGGACATGGAACAACAGACTAGTTCCAAATAGGAGAAGGAGTACGTCAAGGCTGTATATTGTCACCCTGCTTATTTGACTTATATGCAGAGTACATTCAAGAGAAATGCTGGGTTGGAGGAAGCACAAGCTGAAATCAAGACTGCTGAGATAAATATCAATAACCTCAGATATGCAGATGACACCACCCTTATGGCAGAAAGTGAAGGGAAACTAAAAAGCCTCTTGACGAAAGTGAAAGAGGAGAGTGAAAAAGTTGGCTTAAGGCTCAACATTAAGAAAACTAAGATCATGGCATCTGGTCCCATCACATCATGGCAAATAGATGGGGAAACAGTGGCAGACTTTATTTTTTTAAGCTCCAAAATCACTGCAGATGTTGATTCCAGCCATGAAATTAAAAGACACTTACTCCTTAGAAGGAAAGTTATGACCATAACTTCTGCATATTAAAAAGCAGAAACACTACTTTGCCAACAAAAGTCTGTCTAGTCAAGGCTATGGTTTTTCCAGTGGTCATGTATGGATGTGAGAGTTGGACTATAAAGAAAGCAGAGTGCCAAAGAACTGATGCTTTTGAACTATGATGTTGGAGAATATTCTTGAGAGTCCCTTGGACTGCAAGGAGATCCAACTAGTCCATCCTAAAGCAGATCGGTCTTGGGTGTTCATTGGCAGGATTGATGTTGAAGCTGAATCTCTAGGACTTCAGCCACCTGATGAGAAGAACTGACTCATTTGAAAAGACCCTGATGCTGGGAAAGATTGAAGGCAGGAGGAGAAGGGGATGACAGAGGATGAGATGGCTGGATGGCATCACGGACTCGATGGACATGGGTTTGTGTAGACTCTGGGAGTTGGTGATGGACAGGGAGGCCTGGTGTGCTGCAGTTCATGGGGTCACAAAGAGTCGGACACGACTAAGCGACTGAACTGAACTGAACTGAAAGTCACATAAGAAGCAAATCTCTAGTCATTTTATCTACATAAAACAACAGGCTTCCACATCTGATACTTAAAACTTCAAGATAAAATGAAACCTTTTTCTTAAATGCACAACTAAAGAACACTTTCCCCCCCCCCCAAAAAAGGGGAGGCTACCCTGCATGCTGGAAATAAAATGAAAACTAAACTTCTGAACGGTCATCTCATGAGCTGATGTTGTAACTGCTATAGTCTAGGATGTATAAATCAAAATGATAAAGCAGTAAGACATATAATCTCCATAAGATTCAAAAGTCATAGTAAACAATGTATTTACAACAGACCCCAATAACATAAATAATATTAATAAAAACAGCCTGATAGGGTATGGAGATACCCCACGTTCCCATGAACAGTATGAAAAGGCAAAAAGATGAGACACTGAATGATTAACTCGCCAAGTCGGTAGGTGCCCAAAATGCTCCTGGAGATCAGTGGAAAAATAAATCCAGAAAGCATGAAGAGACAGAGCCAAAGCAAAAACACCCAGTTGGGGATATGATTGGTGATGGAAGCAAAGTCCAATGCTATAAAGAGCAATATTTCATAGGTACCTGGAATGTTAGGTCCATGAATCAAGGCAAATTGGAAGTGGTCAAACAGGAGATGACAAGAGTGAATGTTGACATTCTGGGAATCAGTGAACTAAAACGTACTGAATTGGTAAATTTAACTCAGATGACCATTATATCTACTACTGTGGTCAAGAATCCCTTAGAAGAAATGGAGTAGCCATCACAGTCAACAAAAGAGTCAGAAATGCAGTACTTGAATACAATTTCAAAAATGACAGAATGATCTCTGTTCATTTCCAAGGCAAACCATTCAATATCATGGTATCCAAGTCTATGTCCCTACCAGTGACGCTGAGGAAGTTGAAGTTGAATGGTTCTATGAAAACCTACAAGACCTTTTAGAACTAATGCCCAAAAAAGATATCCTTTTCATTTCAAGGTACTGGAATGCAAAAGTAGGAAGTCAAGAAACAACACCTGGAGTAACAAGCAAATTTAGCCTTGGAGTACAGAAAGAAGCAGGGCAAAGGCTAATAGAGTTTTACCAAGAGAATGCACTGGTCATAGCAAACACCCTCTTCCAGCAACACAAGAGAAGACTCGACACATGAACATCACCAGATGGCCAACACTGAAATCAGATTCATTATTTTCTTTGCAGCCAAAGATGGAGAAGCTCTATACAGTCAGCAAAAGCAAGACTGAGGGCTGACTGTGGCTCAGATCATGAATTCCTTATTGCCAAATTCAGAGTTAAATTGAAGAAAGTAGGGAAAATCACTAGACCATTCAGGTATGACCTAAATCAAATCCCTTAAAACTGTACAATGGAAGTGGGAAATAGATATAAGGGACTAGATTTGATAGAGTGACTGAAGAACTATGGATGGAGGTTCATGACATTGAACAGGAGACAGGGATCAAGAACATCCCCAATAAAAGAAATGCAAAAAAGCAAAATGGCTATCTGAGGAGGCCTTACAAATAGCTGTGAAAAGAAGAGAAGCAAAACGCAAAGGAGAAAAGGAAAGATATAACCATTTGATTGCAGAGTTCCAAAGAATAGCAAGGAGAGATAAGAAAGCCTTCCTCAGTGATCAATGCAAAGAAATAGAGGAAAACAACAAAATGGGAAAGACTAGAGATCTCTTCAAGAAAATTAGAGATACCACGGAACATTTCATGCAAACATGGGCTCAGTAAAGGACAGAAATGGTATGGATCTAACAGAAGCAGAAGATATTAAGAAGAGGTGGCAAGAATACACAGAAAAACTGTACAAAATAGGTCTTCACAACCCAGATAATCACAATGATGTGATCACTCACCTAGAGCCAGACATCCTGGAATGTGAAGTCAAGTGGGCCTTAGGAAGCATCACTACAAACAAAGCTAGTGGAGGTCATGGAATTCCAGTTGAGCTCTTTGAAATCCTAAAAGATGATGCTGTGAAAGTGCTGCATTCAGTATGCCAGCAAATTTGGAAAACTCAGCAGTGGCCACAGGACTGGAAAAGGTCAGTTTTCATTCCAATCCCAAAGAAAGACAATGCCAAGGAATGCTCAAACTGCCACACAATTGCACTCATCTCACCTGCTAGCAAAGTAATGCTCAACATTCTCCAAGCCAGGCTTCAACAATACATGAACCATGAACTTCCAGATGTTCAAGCTGGTTTTAGAAAAGGCAGAGAAACCAGAGATCAAATTGCCAACATCCGCTGGGTAATTTAAAAAGTGAGAGAATTCCAGAAAAACATCAATTTCTGCTTTATTGACTACGCCAAAGCCTTTGACTGTGTGGATCACAATAAACTGTGGAAAATTTTCAAAGAGATGGAAGTATGACAGACCTAGACAGCATATTAAAAAGCAGAGAAAAAAATAAATAAATAAAAAGCAGAGACATTACTTTTCCAATAAAGGTCTGTCTAGTCAAGGCTATGGTTTTTCCAGTGGTCATATATAGATGTGAGAGTTGTACTATAAAGAAAGCTGAGTGCCAAAGAATTGATGCTTTTGAACTGTGGTGTTGGAAAAGACTCTTGAGAGTCCCTTGGACTGCAAGGAGATCCAACCAGTCCATCCTAAAGAAGATCAGTCCTGAGTGTTCATTGGAAGGACTGATGTTGAAGCTGAAACTCCAATACTTTGGCCACCTGATGTGAAGAACTGACTCATTTGAAAAAACCCTGATGCTAGGAAATTGAGGGCAGAAGGAGAATGGGATGACAGAGGATGAGATGGTTGGATGGCATCACTGACTCAATGGACATGAGTTTGGGTAGATTATGGGAGTTGGTGATGGACAGGGAGGCCTGGTATGCTGTGATCCATGGGGTTGCAATGAGTCAGACACATCTAAGTGACTGAAATGAACTGAACTGGGTATATAAAATAAGTATTTTAATAAATGGTTAAAAATAGGAAAGGAATAGTTGAAAATTATACAAGGACAAAACAGCATCACAAAGAAAACCTGGCAGACCTGAAAAAGAGTCAAGTAATAGATACTGGTGAAATAAAATTGAATAAACTGGAAGACAGATACATTTATTTTTAAAAAGAGAGAAATTATAACTTAACCCAAGGATATCAGAGATGGGGAATGAGTTGGAAAATGTAAATGAGATTAAGAGACACGGGACATAGAATTAGAAGGATATAACATATTCATAAATTCCAGATAAAGAGAACAAAAGTGAACAGGGAGAAGACAATGTTTAAAGATTTAATTCTGAAAATTTTTTCCTAAATTGATGAAGACTTGAACCTTCAAAATTAAAGAAATATTATGAGTTCCAAGCATTACAAATAAATATAACTCCACGTCCAAAGAAACAGCAAGAAAATTATAGCATATTATAGATAAATAAACCACTCTAAAAAGAGGAAATAATCCATCATCTACAAAGGAATTGTGATTACATTAACAGTGTACTCCTGGAGAAGCAATGAAATAAGAAAAGAAAATAACAAATTTATTGTACTGAGTGAAAATAACTACAAATAAACATAAACTTTTTTCAAGACAGAGTTTAGTTTTAAAATTTCATTTATTTGTTTTTTAAAAATCTTTTTTTATTGGAGTATAATTGATTAACAATAGTGAATTATAATTTGAGAGAATACCACTGAAACACGTACATACATTACTGTATATAAACCAGATGACTAGCGCAAGTTTGAGGCATAAAGCAGGGCACACAAGTTTGTGTTCTGGGACAACCCAGAGGGATGGGGTGGGGAGAGAGGTGGGAAGTGGGTTCAGGATGGGTGTATACCCGTGGCGGATTCATGTTGATGGATGGCAAAAGCCATTACAATACTGTCAAATATTGTCCTCCAATCAAAATAAATAGATTAATTGGAAAAAATAGTGAATTGGTTATAGGTATACAGCAATGTGATTCAGTTATACCCATACAAGTATTCTTTGCTTTTCAGATTCTCTTCCCATTTAGATTATTATGGAATATTGAGCATAATTCTCTGTGCTATACAGTAGGTCCTTGTTGGTTATCTGTTTTAAATATAGTAGTGTGTACACTTCAATCCCAAACTCCTGTACCCCCCTGGCCTTCCCCCAGTCACCATAGCTTTGTCCTCTAAGTCTGTGTTTCTGTTTTGTAAGTTCATTTGTATCTTTTTTTATATCATTTATATGCAGAAGACAACAAATTTAAAGGCATATTGAGATAAAGACTATGAAGGAGTCATAGTCTTTATCATTTACACTGAATAAAACTCTTTTGAAAATGCAATTCAGTATGGAAATTGAACCCAGGACTTTATAGAATGGAAGAAACATCATGTGAAATGAAGCTAGGTAACAGGAGAGTAGGGGCTTCCCTGGTGACAGGTGGTAAAGAATCCACTTGTCAATGCAGGAGACTTGGGTCTGATCCCTGGGTCAGGAGGATCCCCTGGAGAAAGAGATGGCAACCCACTCTATTAGTAGTATTCTTGCCTGGGAAATGCCATGAATAGAGGAACTTGGCAGACTGCAGCCCCTGGGGTTGCAAAAGAGTTAGACACAACTTAGTGACTAAACAACAACAATGAAGGTGTTGCAAGAGTCTTTTCCTGGATAGGAGGAAAGTTAAAGTTTCTAAGAATCTCAGATTGTGTTGAGGATAATGTGCATCTTACATTTTAAGATTGATCTTTAATAACGTAGAAAGGGATTATAATGCTACTACCTGATAGGGATAAAAAGGAATAAAGAAAAATTGATTAGTGTAATAGAAGGCAGGAAAGAAAAGATAATTGAATAAAATAATGTTTTTTATGGTTCTCTCTGTCTAAACATTAAGTTCAAAATTCTTGTCATGGAATGTATATGTATAAGACTATTCAACATTACTTTCTCAAGGTATTATCAAATGGAGATGAAGCAATCAATATTACTATATTAATAATAATTTATCTAAGATTAAACTATAAACTTGGAGGAGTTTTAAATAAATAATGTTGTCACCAATCTAAAAATTAAAATGGATTGAATTCTCAGGTAGATATTGCTTTGTACTGTGGTCTGCTGACCTCTTCCCTAACAGAGAATATCTGGCATGATTAAACAAGCAAAAAAGGTTTTGGAATGCCCAGTTGTACTTGAACAGATGTAGTGGCTGAAAGCAATAGCTCCTTCTGATGTGGTTTGTGCTTTCATTTTCTACCCATTTGCTAATATCATTTTATACATGCAATAATGTGACAAAAAAGATGTGTCAGTGTTATTTCCCACAGTTGCTCTAGTTTATTTGAACCACCACAAAGGACTGCTGCTGCTGCTTCTGCTAAGCCGTATCACTCGTGTCCTACTATGTGCAACCCCATAGACGGCAGTCTACCAGGCTCCGCAGTCCCTGGGATTCTCCAGGCAAGAGTACTGGAGTGGGTTGCCATTTCCTTCTCCAAGGGATCTTCCTGACCCAGGGATTGAACCTGGATCTCCTGCACTGGAGGCAAATTCTTTACCATCTGAGCCACCAGGGAAACCCAAACCTCCACATATTACTTTAAAAAAAATTATTCAAAGGATTGACTTTCCTGGAGTCAATTTTAA
This sequence comes from Antilocapra americana, assembly GCA_007570785.1. Lineage (NCBI taxonomy): Eukaryota > Metazoa > Chordata > Mammalia > Artiodactyla > Antilocapridae > Antilocapra > Antilocapra americana. The sequence goes on from ML660777.1 coordinate 14,562,195, forward strand.
ATATGATGACTACTTGCATTCAATATTTTTAGATGGGCAATCCTTTCAAAACACATAAATAGGTGGTAATAAAATCTACATTTTCTTTAAATGTTTTGAACGTCATCTTGAAAGTAATTACAGTTCTTACTGAGAAACCCAATTACAGTTGTCGCTCAGTATTCTGCAGGGAGGAATTAGTTATAGGACCTTCACCACAAATATGCCCCAACCATCCCGGCTACCTCCCCACTGATAGCAAAACCTAGATGCTCAGGTTCCTTATGTAGAATGGAGTAGTACAGGACAGAACTAAGGGATGGTCGAATCCCCAGGTGCAGCACCCGGGGATACAGAGGACCGAGTGTACTTCCAAGTAATATGTTTCGATACACTCCCTGATATCTAAACACCCAGGTTAAACATGGGGGAAAAAAATGTCCTCTGGAGAAAATGAGACATTTAGGCACAACCATTTATTCTATTCAAAAAATAGTAATGTCATTTTTTACAACAAAATTCAGGATATGAAATCAGCCTTCATAAATATTTATGAACTGACTAAATGATATGACAATTGAAAACCTAAAAGCTTTTTTATTCATAATGCTACAAGTTCAGCAAAGAAACCAATTGGAGAGGTAAATACAAAGAATTTGGATCTAATGTAGGAAATATTTTTCGTTTAAAAGAGGAATGATTCCCACTTGCTCCCTGTAGTACACTATAAAATCAGTGACAGATTCCTGTAGTAAAAATGATATTACTCAACCACAAGATATTCTCAGAATAACTCAAAATGTACCTAAAAAGTATATAAGGAACTGGAGCCCATTATCCAGAATGAAGTAAGCCAGAAGGAAAAACAACAATACAGTATACTAACGCATATATATGGAATTTAGAAAGACGGTAATGAGAACCCAGCATGCGAGACAGCAAAAGGAACGCAGATGTATAGAACAGACTCGTGGACTCTGGAGATGAGGGCAAGGGTGGGATGATATGGGAGAATGGCATTGAAACATGTTAATTATCATATGTGTAATCAATCGCCAGCCCAGGATTGATGCTCGGGGCTGGTGCATCAAGATTTCCCGGGGGGAGGGAGGAGGGAGGGAGGAGGGAGGGGGGATCTGGAGGGGGAGCATATGTAAACCCATGGCGATATCATGTCATTGTATGGCAAAACTAATAAAAAAAAAAAAAAGAAATCAGTAACTTAAAAAAAAAAAGTAGATTCAATACATTTAGTAACTTGTAGGGAAAAAAAGAGATGATGTTAGTTTCAGAATAAAGGTATACACACACACACACACACACACACACATACACACACAGTTATTCCCTAATAACTGTTTGCTTTTTTCAAATAATAGTAGGTAAAATCTAAGTGGTTTATAAACACTTTTAAAAAATATTCTTTAATAGGTAATAGAAATGAAACATGTCAATGTCACTAAGACAGATCAAAATCCAGAAGAAGGGGAAGTAGTGTGATACTTGTTTATCTCACAAGTAAGAAACAATATCTCTCCATGTGTGCCCTCTATTACAATGAAATCAGTGTGCATTCTGCTGACTGGTTGACAACACCTAGTCTGCAAACCTAACTGTGGACTCCATAAAAGTAGAAAATTGATAGACCTTCAAGGAGCCATAGAGGGCAGTTCTATTTACTCTCAACAAAATGCAGCCCTTGCCTTCTTACTACCTCAGTGTGGTCATTTGACTGTTCTCAGGTCAGAGAGGATCTTGTATCCATGTGCCAATATTTAGTTTCTAAAAAATCCAGACATAGTATTTCTGCTGTAAGTTTTCACCGTGCACTTAGCTAGTCCACTGGTACTTCTTTCCATAAAATAGTTCTGAAAATAAATATTTCAAGCTGTCAGACGAAAGGCAAAATACCCTCTTAACAGATGAAAAGTCTCAATCTGAAATGCATCTTCATTAGATGGGAGACAAATCTTTCAAGGTAGGCTGGGTAATAAAACACTGTATCAATCTCATAGGTAAGTACCAACATCCTGGTAACTTATTTGAGGGACACCAGGGGTTTAATGGAAAACCAGTGGTCTCAGGCTCTTACAATATTAAAGGCAAAAAATTAATTGCCATTGATCCTTCAGTTGAGGTTTATGAAAATCACACAGAGTGAGAGTGAAATCAGTTTTGTTGGTTTAACCTGAGTCTGTGATATTTTCAGTCAAGATTTTGTGTTGGCCCTCATTTTGTATATTTCACCTACCCATTTTAGAATGCAGCAAACATTTCTAAGTCAGATTTTGCTAGTTGTTCTCTGAAAAGGTTTATGATCACAGCTGCAGTAGTTATGGGTTGGTTTATAGCACATTGCCCATAGATGGGCCCATATGTCCAACAGAGTTTGTTTGATACCATACCTTCCACAGACATGGGGCAGTTCTTGAGGTGTGCCTATAAACCTGCCGTTAAATGGACCAGCTGTACTCATAAACTTGCATTAGCAGCCTCAATCCACCCACCTTACCAAAGTCATTGGCAATAAATCTATGTTCAGTCTATATATGCTCTTTTAAGTATTTTTTTTTACGCTTCTGAAAAGAAAGTATAAAATATATCCAACTCTTCTGTGATCTTGACTGAAATAAGAGCTGATTTCTTTGCGGGTGTATCAACAATGATTTTAAGGGCCTCATTTTTTTTCTTTGCAAGATGTTCACCCTTTTCTTGACAGGCTTCGCCCCCACTTTAGCTTAAAAAAATGATAAACTTTGTTCTCTTTTTTCAAATGAAATTCTTTGATAAGAACTTTGAGGGCTTGGGCATGGTATGATTCCTGATCACTATCTCATTCATTCAGTGTGGAAGCTTGCTCAGGAACCATGATGGAGCAAATGTGAACACAGTGACCTGCACTGATTAATCTGGGAGAGTGTACTTCTTCACTGTGGTCATGAGGACCACAGCACGAACACAGGATAGGACCTTTCTGATGTTCACTTGCCATCAAAGGTTAGACCCCTGCAGGAAGGGCAACACTAGAGGAAGGTACCTTTCCATCCAAAATAGAGTCCTGCCTCATTTTGTTTCTTAATCAAATGGGTGTTATGGCATTCTGTGCATGCTAAGTTGCTTGAGTCATGTCTGACTCTTTGAGACCCTATGAACTGGAGCCCACCAGCCTCCTCTGTCCATGGGTTACCTTCATGAAATTTTTATTAAATGCTTTAGCTCTTTTGTTGGCATTTGTTATGGTTTCATATTAGAAAAAGTTTTGCACTTGAAGTCAGAAATTTTAAGTAGAAGTTCCCTGTCTACAAGTTACAAGGTTTGGGGTCAGATTATTGCATTTCTCTAGGTTTTTGCTTCCATAAAATGGGAAACAACATGTGGAGGAAACTGTGAAATGAACATTTGCTGAATCTCAAAGTGAAAGTGAAAGTCAATCAGTCATATCCGACTCTTTGCAATCCCATGGATTATACAGTCCATGGAGTTCTCCAGGTGAGAATACTGGAGTGGGCAGCCTTTCCCTTCTCCATGGGATCTTCCCAACCCAAGAATCAAACCCAGGTCTCCTGTATTGCTGGCAGGTTCTTTACCAGCTGAGCCAAAAGGGAAAGTGGCTGAATCTCAGATCTCAGCTTCTATTCCCATTCTGTCACAGCACCATTTCAATTTTTCTACCTGTTTCCAGAAACAGTTATTTTTTTCCCACCCTCATCTAGAACTGTGAATATTTTTAATCAGGACTACTGCAAGAGCATTGGGGTAACAATAATTCAGAAATGATCTAGATTCACTCTCTCCCTAATCATTAATTTTTGTAAGTCACAAGGAAACAGAAATTTATCTGCCTCAATTCTTTGTGGAAAGGGGTTCAGTTCAATTCAGTTGCTTGGTAATATTCAACTGTTTGTGACACCATGGACTGCAGCATGCCAGGCCTCCCTGGTCAATCACCAACTTCTAGAATTTATTCAAACTCATGCCCATTGAGTCGGTGATGCCATCCAACCATCTCATCTTCTGTCATCCTTCTCCTCCCACCTTCAATCTTTCCTAGCATCAAGTATTTTTCAATGAGTAAATTCTTCACACCAGGTGGACAAAGTATGGGAGTTTTAGCTTCAACATCAGTTCTTCCAATGTATATCATGACTGATCTGCTTTAAGATGGACTGGTTGGATCTCCTTGCAATCCAAGGGACTCTCGAGAGTCTTCTCCAACACCATAGTTCAAAAGCATCAGTTCTTTGTGCTCAGCTTTCTTCATAGTCCAACTCTCACATACATACATGACTACTGCAAAAACCATAGCCTTGACTAGATGGACCTTTGTTGACAAAGTAATGTCTGCTTTTTAATATGCTGTCTAGGTTGGTCATAACTTTCCTTCCAAGGAGTAAGTGTCTTTTAATTTCATGGCTGCAATCACCATCTGCAGTGATCTTGGAGCCCCCCAAAACAAAGTCTGACATTGTTTCCACTGTTTCCCCATCTATTTGCCATAAAGTGATGGGACCAGATGCCATGATCTTAGTTTTCTGAACGCTGAGCTTTAAGCCAACTTTTTCACTCTCTTCTTTCACTTTCATCAAGAGGCTCTTTAGTTCTTCTTCACTCTCTGCCATACGGATGGTGTCGTCTGCATACCTGAGGTTACTGATATTTCTCCTGGCAATCTTGATTCCAGCTTGTGCTTCTTCCAGCCCAGCATTTCTCATAATGTACTCTGCATATAAGTTAAATAAGCATGGTGACAATATACAGCCTTGACGTACTCCTTTTCCTATTTGTTCCAAAACGGTCTGTTGTTCCATGCACAGTTCTAACTGTTGCCTCCTGACCTGCATACAGATTTCTCAGGAGGCAGGTCAGATGGTCTGGTATTCCCATCTCTTTCAGAATTTTCCAAAGTTTATTGTGATCCACACAGTCAAAGGCTTTGGCGTAGTCAATAAAGCAGAAATAGATGCTTTTCTGGAATGCTCTTGTTTTTTCAATGATCCACTAGATGTTAGCAATTTGATCTCTGGTTCCTCTGCCTCTTTTAAAACCAGCTTGAACATCTGGAAGTTCACAGGTCACATACTGTTGAAGCCTGGTTTGGACCGTTTTGAGCATTACTTTACTAGCATGTGAGATGAGTGCAATTGTGTGGCAGTTTGAGCATTCCTTGGCATTGCCTTTCTTTGGGATTGGAATGAAAACTGACCTTTTCCAGTCCTGTGGCCACTGCTGAGTTTTCCAAATTTGCTGGCATACTGAATGCAGCACTTTCACAGCATCATCTTTTAGGATTTCAAAGAGCTCAACTGGAATTCCATGACCTCCACTAGCTTTGTTTGTAGTGATGCTTCCTAAGGCCCACTTGACTTCACATTCCAGGATGTCTGGCTCTAGGTGAGTGATCACATCATTGTGATTATCTGGGTTGTGAAGACCTATTTTGTACAGTTTTTCTGTGTATTCTTGCCACCTCTTCTTAATATCTTCTGCTTCTGTTAGATCCATACCATTTCTATCCTTTATTGAGCCCATGTTTGCATGAAATGTTCCGTGGTATCTCTAATTTTCTTGAAGAGATCTCTAGTCTTTCCCATTTTGTTGTTTTCCTCTATTTCTTTGCATTGATCACTGAGGAAGGCTTTCTTATCTCTCCTTACTATTCTTTGGAACTCTGCATTCAAATGGGTTTATCTTTCCTTTTCTCCTTTGCTTTTTGCTTCTCTTATTTTCACAGCTATTTGTAAGGCCTCCTCAAACAGCCATTTTCCTTTTTTGCATTTCTTTATCTTGGAGATGCTCTTGCTCCCTGTCTCTTGTACAATGTCATGACCTCCATCCACAGTTCATCAGACCAAGTGTTAGGTAATCAGAAATTATTTTCCCTTCTTTCTCTGGCTCAGAATAAAATATTTCATATGACCTTGGAAGGGTTCAATGTTATTGGACCACTCCTTTATTGCAATACTATTTTCCTTAGTTTTTAGATGCTTTCAATACTACTACTCTCTACTTTCTATCAGTTTCCTTTCTCTTTAAGAAAAACATTGTCTTCTATTTGAACACCATATGCTGTTTCTGCTCCGTGCTGAGTCACTGGTCCTTTCCTCTTCTCATTCCAAATTCCTTTCTTGGTAGTCTCATTTATACTCACCACTTCAATCACCTAAACTCAGATGACCCACAAGTTTATCTCTGCCAGGCTTTCGTTTGGTTACACGTGTATATACCCAACAGTTGATTTCACATGTCTACCAACTAGTCTCTAATGTAATGAAAATTCAATATATTGATGACCAGAATCATATCTTCCCCTTCAAAACTGACTATTTCCTGTCATAGTGAATGGAACAAATAGCTATTAAGATATGTAAGCCAAAAACTTGAATTCATCCATGAAATCTACCTCTCCTTCAACAATCTTCTTGCCACATACAATCCATTATAAAATTACACTAATTTATCTCCTTATACACTCTGAAATCTATTCCTTTTTCTGTATGTTTGTTTAAAACTCTGTGTACTACCCTACCACCATCTCTTAGTTGGCCTACAAAATTCTTTCTATCTGGTTTACCTAAATTTACTTCAGTTTCCTCTTATCCAACTCCACATTCTATCCAGATGCTCTCACCTGTTGTGCCTTCATCCTTATTACTCCCCAGTTAAAATACCTCATTGAACTTCCATTGCTCTCAGAATAAAGACAATATAATCAACATAATTTACAATACCCCGGCTAGTCTTGTGCCTATCTGCTTTCTCAGCTCCATCCTACACTATTATTCCCTTTGTTCTCTTAGCTTAAGCCTAGTTGGTCATTATTTATTCTTCTTAATCATCATTTACCCCCAGGACTTTTGGATCTTAAATATTCTTTGCTTTCTAATCTGCAAAGTCTAAACCAACTGAAAGATTGTTGCTGAACCACAAAAAGACGCTGGGATTTTTGGTCAATCCGGGGCCAGAGACAAGGCTTGATCGCTCAGAGTTTTTGTGCAATAGAGTTTTATTAAAGTATGAAAGGGATAGAGAAAGCTTCTGACATAGACATCAGAAGGGAGCAGGCAGAAAGAGTATCCCCTTGCTAGTGTTAGCAATGGAGTTATATACTCTCCAATTAGTGATTACAATGAATCAAAAGAATGTCTGGAGGTTGTAAAAACTTCACTATGCCTACTCTCATAATTTACATTTTAAGATAACAGGATTAGCCAGAAGGTTTTTTCCAGACTGTCCTCAAGCAGGATACATTATTGTTATATAATCCTAAGGAATGTAGAGGGGGAAAAAAGTTTGTCCTTTCTTCCTCCTTGAGAATTCCAGACCCCTCTCTCCTTGGGGACCCCTGGACTTCTTATCAGCCTGCCAAGGAAATGACTCTCTCACCACTTACCTTTCAGGTTTTAAGATCCTAACCTTCTAACTAGATCAAGTCTGTCTATTATAAGTTCTCTACTGCAATGTATATCTTCTTTCTGATATGATTAGACTTTCAATTTTACATTTATTTTGTGAGGGTTTTTAATTGTTATCTTTTGATTAGCCTTTGAACTTCACAAGGAAATTGTCCAGTTTTACCCAGTGAGTGTTCAGTAGTAATAGTTTCGAGAATGGCTTGTTGAGTAAACATATTGACAATGGAGATCCACAGTTTTAAAGTGGCCACAATAAAAACATTACCTCTGCAAAAAGCAGTGTAATGAGGTAGGGAAATATAGATCATGGAGTTAAATAGATATGGATATGAAACTCTCTACTCTACCCTCTACCCTCCACTAAGCAGAATATTAGAGGAGAACTGATTCCCTGTTCATCAGTTTTCTCCTCTGAGAAGTAGTGTTAATCATGTCTTCTTTAAGGGTTGTTGTGTGATAATGGACCTGGAATAAGTACTTACTGGATAAACACATTAAAAATGTATTCATTCAAACAATGACTTTTAAGCATCTAATATGTGTCAGGCATCAACATCAGCATTTTTGCTCCTCAATAGGGATATTTATTGCAGCCATGAAATTAAAAGACACTTACTCCTTGAAAGGAATGTTATGATCAACCTAGACAGAATATTGAAAAGCAGAGACATTACTTTGTCAATAAAGGTCCATCTAGTCAAGGCTATGTTTTTTCCAGTGGTCATGTATGGCTGTGAGAGTTGGACTATAAAGAAAGCTGAGCACAGAATAATTGGTACTTTTGAACTGTGATATTGGAGAAGACTCTTGAGAGTCCCTTGGGCTGTAAGGAGACCCAACCAGTCCATCCTAAAGGAAGTCAGTCCTGAATATTCATTGGAAGGACTGATATTGAAGCTGAAACTCCAATATTTTGGCCACCTGATGTGAAGAGCTGACTCATTTGAAAAGACCCTGATGCTGGGAAGGATTGAGGGTAGGAGGAGAAGAGGATGACAGAGGATGAGATGGTTGGATGACATCACCAACTCAATGGACATGAGTTTGGGTGGACTCCAGGAGTTGGTGATGGACAGGGAGGCCTGGCATGCTGCAGTTCATGGGGTCACGAAAAGTCAGATATGACTGAGCGACTGAACTGAACTGATGGATACTCATTTGTTTAAATCAGTATCAGCAGCTCCACTTCTTTGACATCATGAGTTGCCTTGTAAGTAATTTCTTATTCATGTATTTGTATTGTTTCCTCAAGAAGATTGGGAGGTAGGTATAATGCACTACACTTATTTTTCTCTTAAATGACTTCTACTTTTTATTGAATATTGCACATAATAAATGGCAATAAATGTACATTGATTTATTTATTTAACAATCTTTAATACTAAGTGTACAGCTAACTACCTGGAATAAATATTTTTTAAAAATAAAAAAATCCATAATTGTTGCTCTTAGAGAAGTCTAAAATCAAATTATATGGAGTAAATAAATACCTGCTCACGTGAAAAGTTTTTTAAAGTATGAGTATTACAGTGTATGTCAAGAATTTTGTCATCCTAATAGGGCTTCAATATATGAAATGTAAACTTAGGACAAGTTAGTAGTTGCCATAAACACCTTTAAAAAATTTATGGTTCTATCTAATGAGAACCCAGCATGCGAGACAGCAAAAGGAACGCAGATGTATAGAACAGACTCGTGGACTCTGGGGATGAGGGCAAGGGTGGGATGATATGGGAGAATGGCATTGAAACATGTTAATTATCATATGTGTAATCAATCACCAGCCCAGGATTGATGCCCGGGGCTGGTGCATCGAGATTTCCAGGGGGGAGGGAGGGGGGAGGGAAGAGGGAGAGGGGCTCTGGAGGGGGAGCATATGTAAACCCATGGCGATATCATGTCATTGTATGGCAAAACTTAAAAAAAAAAAAAAGAACACTGCCAAAAAAACAAAAATTTATGGTTCTAGCTCTTTTCCCTGTCCAAACCAACTTTTAGGAGACACTTTGAAAATTAGAACCATTTCCTTAAAATCTCCTGTACAGATTTTGTGGGAAGCCATTATGATAATGAATATGGCATATATTCTATTTTGAAAGAAATCCTTAAAAGAATTTATCCAATGTCAGTGTCACGCTGTGAGTTTATACTCTGTAGTCACAGCCATAGGTTAAACGTAAAAAAGAGTGAGTTAACAAAACTAGAGGCATTTAAAAACAAGCTAAGGCTCTATTTCCAATATTTTATTTACTTAATTAAAATAGCTGTACATGTTACTTATGCTTTCTGGAATGAAATAAAATATAGACTTGATTTTGGCTCAAGGAAATGGTTTTACACAAGGAATCAACATCTTAAACTATGAATTCATAAAATAAAACTTACTTTTTCCATACAGATCATATTTACTCAAAAAATACATTACAAAATTATAGAAGTCATGCTAGTTCAAACGAGAAGTTTTTAAAAATTCTAAAATCATAGTGAAGAAAAAAAATCAACTCAACTTAGGGTGCATAATACAAAAAATGGGAGTTGTCTAAACTCATCTCCAAGGTAAATCAGACAGATTGGAGTCTTTGAGATTCACCTAAGATTACTTGCAAGTCTTTGAGAATCACCTGAGATTATTTGAGAGATAATCCCAATAAGGGAGTTTGACCTCCAAGAAAGACATAAGCATTTAAAAGGAGTTGCTATTCCAGATTCTGAGTGCCACAAGGACTCTGATCGGGCCAGTTTTTTTATTAAAATCATACCTTAGGCCAACAGCGAGCTGGGGATCCATGAAAAGGGTTTCAAATAAAATTTAGTGAGCTTATACTAAACTCACAGAGGGGAATAAAGAGGATGGTGCAAGTATTCCGCCAACAGGAGGCATCACAAGAAAAAAACAAGCCGTATCTCCTCTTTCACCCAAGAAACTCTGAGGAGGCATCTGGTATCTGAGGTTCTCAGTGTCTCATCTAGGGTGAGCAAAAATGGTGACCAGCAAATGCTGAATGAGAGACAGTGCTCCCAAACCTGACCTAGGGCAGCTGTAGAAGAGGAAGTGAGTTCTAGAACAAACTTTCTTGAAATGCAAGAAAGATATCCTCTAGCAGGCAAGAAATGATGTTTTATTTTAATTTGCATGTTTTTGATCCCTAGGGAATTTAAAAATTGATATATAAATTTGTTGGTCATGTAGTTTTTGTGACTTGCTTGCTCATGGCTCTTTTATCTGCTGCAGTGTTCATTCTTTTTATTTAAAATGAAGTATTTATAAATCCAAAGATAATAACAATATTTCTGTGATGTGCCATATCTTTTTTCAACAGTTTGTTATCAGCTCTTTGACCTTATTTATACTGTTTTTCCACCCCAAATTTCCTATGTTTACTTTTATCTGTTCAGTCTTTTCACTCCATTCCAAAATCATCTAGATATTCATCTAGAATTATTATATTTAACTCTAAAAATCATATGGGTACAATATGCTTTCTAATAGCTTTCTATTAAGCTGTCTAACTCATTTTTTCATTTTTAACCAATTAGTTATTGCTATTACTTGAATAATGCATTATTTCCTCACTGATTTGAAAGTCCATCTTTATCATATTCATTGTATACATATACATCTATTTATGTATTTATCATCTATCTAATCTATTTATGTTTCCAATGATCTACTATAGATTCTAATGGCAGTAACACACTGTTCTAAGTCATATGATTTGTAATTTATTTTAGTATCTGATGGTGTACATGGGCCTCATAATTCTTATTTTAAAAATATTTTGCCTCCTTTCTGTCATTTATTTTTCTAGATTAATATTTGAAGTCATGGTCAAATTTCTAAGTAAGTACTTGTGGATGTTGGATTAGAATTTCATTAAATGTATACATTAATATGTGGGAGAAGTGACAACTTTACAATGTTTAAAATTCCCCATCCTTAAACAAAATATATCTCTCCTTTTATTGTTTCATATTTTCCTTTTCAGTAAAGCTTTGTAGATTGTGTAGATTAGATTTTCTTACTAAGTTTATTACATATTAGTATATATTTTTGTATATTTTGCATCTCTTGAGCTGGATCTTTTAAATCCATTATATTTTGCCAAGAGATCATTTCTGGTACATGGAAAAATAAATAATCTTCCTATATTTATTTTAACATAAAATTCTTAAGGAATATGTCCATTTTCACAGTATCTATTCCTAATGCTTTATAGCTGATGATATTTTAAGATTTAGGTAAAGAGAAAAACCCACAAACTTTAACACCAAAGATACCTATAGTTTCATCTTAGCTCAACAAATTCTTTACTATGTAAAACTGGTCAACTGATATTTTTCTCTGAAGCTCAGAATCCTCACCTACAAAAGGGCATTGATTTTCCCCTTGATGTGGTCAGTGTGAGCCAAAGTGAAAGAATTTTTGTAAGGCACAGAGCTCAAATAAAACTACTATACAGTAGGAAAGGAAGAAAAATATTAATTCCTCTTCCTCATCCCATTCCTTGTAAAAATATAATTTGGAAATTTCATCCTTTAGATACCTAAACTAGAAGAAAATAATTGTCTATAAACACAAACACATACAGCCTTTACATGCATTTGTATTATATATTTAGCTAACTTTTCTCCTGGTCTGATTACTAGTTGATGGCAAAATGCACATGTACGTATATATGTGAATATGTATTTTATAAGCAACAGTATTAGTTTATTAATGAAATATCAGGGGTTGTAATTTCAAAGTTAATGAATTAAGCCACAGAATTGGTCTGTAGAACCATGGCAAGATTAGTGAGCATTCTGCCACTAATGGCAGTCTGCAGTCACAAACTTCACTCACTAATTACCCAAATAGTCACTGATTGAGCACCAGCTACCAGGGACAGTGCTGGACTCTGAGGATGTAAAGGTGATAGTCTCCACCCAGTGAAAATCATGGCTTTCTCAACTACATCTGAAGCAATAGTCCTTAAAGCAGTGGCTTTCTCTGGATCATCAGTCAAGCATCCAATGGCCCATTTTTTATCCTGAGCAGCTGCTCTTATGTATTTGACTTTCCTGGCTTCATGAGCTTTAATAAATGGTTTTCAACCTGAGCAGCTTGAAGCAAACTCTTGGGCATTCCATTTTCATTTCTGAACTTACTGCCTAAATCTTGATTTCATTTTATGTTGATGCCTCAGGAGCTGACCTAGGATAAATGGAAGCTACCAGCTGCCAACTGTGCTGTCAGCTGCGTGGTCGGGTCAAAGGTGCCGGCTGAGCTTGCAAATTCTGACCGTTTGCCAGCAGTGAAGGCATTTGCCTTAGAGGGAAATGGTGCCTCGTACCGACCTCATCCCACATTGCTGCTGAATGTGCCAATTTCAGGCGATATCCAATTTGGAGAAAAGAAGTGCAAAGAAAGGTGTTTCCATGACCCTCCCCCAAATACAGAAAACCACCTGAACCTCCTAGCCACCCTAATCTTTGCCTCAGGCACACCCTCATGTAGAGAAGAAGCAAGGTTCTGTTTCCTCCGGAGTGCTGGAAAGTGGCATGACAGCTGGTTTCCATGAGCAGAGTGCATATTCCAATGCTGCAAAGAAAAAATAAAAAAAACCCACAACATTCTTTTATCTATTAAACTAAGGAGTGTTTTATTACACTGTGCCTTCAATACATTTATCTAAATTTTTCTCACGTTGAATTCTTGTCAACGAAAGGTTGTTCTTGCATTTAAAAAAATATACTTTCAATCAAACATAATTTAAATGCTGAATTTCTGGTTTTGAAAAAAATAAGCTGCGGTTAACATCTAGAAAAAAATCTATTGGTAAAATCGTTTGACAATTGAGGTCAAGCTTGAATTTAACTGATGGAATAATCATCAAATCAATATGAAAATAGAAATTGCACTAAAAGAATGTTCTTTTCTCTTGAAAGATGCACCAGACTCAGCTTATGGCATAGAGTGAAAATCTCGGTAACTATAAATGTTACTGATGACTCTCACCCCTGGTTTAACTCTGGGTTTTTCTAAATGCTTATGTAGCACACAAATTATCTGCTGAAGCAGAGCCAAGAGTGCCAAATGAACAGTTCAGGAGACGTCAGAAGGGAGTGAAGTTTGGAAATGAAATGGCAACCTTTAAATAGCCTAACTGCGTACATCGTGATATGACTTAAGTGGGTTCCCAGCCATTACTATTAGGCTACAAGAGAAAAACCTGCAGTGTTTAATCCAGAAACACTTCAATTCAATTATCACCGTGTTGCCACTAGTATAATTTCTATACTGTTAGTCAAGATTTATTCTTTCTCCCTTTCTTTTGTTCACTTCTGTCTTCTCTTTCTCTAGAAAATTATCAGAACTTCAGGCTCTGAATAATTTACCATTTGAACCAGTTTAATCACTGTGAAACTTTTAGTGGCAGAAAGAACAAAATTAAGTATTTGTAGGGGCTTTAAGGATTAATGATATCAAAAAACAATTTTAGTAATATTTATGCTAATAAAATTTTGAGGCATTGAGTGAATTAAGATTCATTCATATGAAAGATTGTACATAAAACTATAGAAAAAGAATGAACATTTATTAGCTTCATAATACGTGTCAAGCAGTATGCCAAGCATTTAACAAATATTTTTTTCATTTGTTGTTTTTATTTTTTATTTTATTTTTTTTTATTAGTTTTGCCAAACAATGACATGATATCACCATGGGTTTACATATGCTCCCCCTCCAGATCCTCCCTCCCTCCTCCCTCCCTCCTCCCTCCCCCCGGGAAATCTTGATGCACCAGCCCCAAGCATCAATCCTGGGCTGGCGATTGATTACACATATGATAATTAACATGTTTCAATGCCATTCTCCCATATCATCCCACCCTTGCCCTCATCCACAGAGTCCACGAGTCTATTCTATACATCTGCGTTCCTTTTGCTGTCTCGCATGCTGGGTTCTCGTTACCGTCTTTCTAAATTCCATATATATGTGTTAATATACTGTATTGTTGTTTTTGCTTCTGGCTTACTTCACTCTGGATAATGGGCTCCAGTTTCGTCCATCTGAGTAGAGCTGATTCAAATGAATTTTTTTTTAATGCTGAGTAATATTCCATTGTGTATATGTACCACAGCTTTCTTATCCATTCATCAGTTGATGGGCATCTAGGTTGCTTCCATGTCCTGGCTATTGTAAATAAAGCAGCAATGAACATTGGGGTACACGTGGCTCTTTCAATTCTGGTTTCCTTGGTGTATATGCCCAGCAGTGGGATTGCTGGGTCATATGGCAGGTCTATTTGCAGTTTTTTAAGGAATCTCCACACTGTTTTCCATAGTGGCTGTACTAGTTTGCAATCCCACCAACAGTGTAAGAGAGTTCCCTTTTCTCCACATCCTCTCCAGCATTTATTACTTGTAGATTTTTGGATTGCAGCCATTCTGAGCGGTGTAAAGTGATATCTCATTGTGGTTTTGATTTGCATTTCTCTGATAATGAGTGATGTTGAGCATCTTTTCATGTGTTTGTTAGCCATTTTTATGTCTTCTTTGGAGAAATGTCTTCATAATACGTGTCAAGCAGTATGCCAAGCATCTAACAAATATTTTTTTCATTTGTTGTTTTTAATAGCCTAAAGAAATATGCACTACTGTCCCCAATCTACAGGGCAGGGAACTAGCAACTCACAAAGATTAAATATTCAAATTTAGAGAGAAATTGTTTTTAAGTGGCAGAACCTCAGTTTTCCTGGATTAAAGTCTAAGTCAGCTGACCCTAGAACTCTTTCTATTGTATCTTACAGAATCTTCCATTTAACAAAAAATTGGAAAAGTAAAAATTACATAAACTTTCAGCAACAAAAAGCTCTAAAAACTAAAAACAGAATAATCAAAATTAGGATATATTGACATCACTTTATAGTTATTTGTTTCATACAATGATAGAAACTTTTCTCTTTTAATAGTAAATGATATCATTGGGAAGTTTGCCTTTATTATTATTAAAACAGATTAAATGACATTAATAATCTAGGAAAAATTTAATTTATTAATAGCCCCTGCTAATGCAGGAGATGTGGGTTCAGTCCTGGATTGGAGAGATACCCTGTAGAAGGAAATGGCAACCCACTCCAGTATTCTTGTCCAGGAAATCCCATAGACAGAGGAACCTAGCAGGCTATAGTCAATGGGGCTGCAAAAGAGTTGGACATAACTAAGCAACTAAAACAAGAGCAACAAATAAATGCATACAGATTTAGCATCACATTTAATGTAGAATCTATTTTCTCTTGATTTATTTTTAAATTCTTAGTGATCAAGAAAAAACAAAATTCCTTTCTTTATCATCGACTTGATAGCCATGGGTTTGGGTGAACTCCAAGAGTTGGTGATGGACAGGGAGGCCTGGTGTGCTGTGGTTCATGGGGTTGAAAAGAGTTGGACACGACTGAGGGACTGAACTGAACTGCTCCTCTCTCAACCTGATCACTCATATTGGATTTAACGTCGCCAACTTCTAAATACATTTTGTGTTCTCAATTATGTCTATTTAAATTAATTAAAAATTTCAAAAAAGAAGCAGTATGAAGCATATTTATGTGAAACACAATTATACTGTTTTGATATATACATTTGATCTTTGAACAATTTGGGTTTTAAGGGCATCAACCTCCCTGAGCAGTTGAAAACCTATATATAATTGTAAAACCAGCCCTATGGATCTAAGATTCCACATCCACAGACTCAACCAACTCCAACTGTGTAGTACGATGGTTGTTGTTCAGCTGCTCAGTCGTTTCTAGCTCTTTGCAACCCCATGGACTGTAGCACTCTAGGCTTCCCCGTCCTTCACCATCTTCTGGAGTTTGCTCAAAGTGATGTCTATTGATCAGTGATGCTGTCCGAGCATCTCATCCTCTGTCGTCCTCTTCTCCTGCCCTCATTATGGAATCTTTCCCAGCATCAGGGTCTTTACAAATGAGTCAGTTCTTTGCATCACGTGGTCAAAGTATTAGAGATTCAGCTTCAGCATTAGTCCTTCCAATGAACATTCAGGGTTGATTTCCTTTAGGATTGACTGGTTTGATCTCCTTGCTGTCCAAGGGACTCTCAAGAGTCTTTTCCAACACCACACTTCAGAACCATTACTTCTTTTGCTCTCATTCTTCTTTATAATCCAACTCTCACATTCATATATGACTGCTGGAAAAACCACAGTTTTGACTATACAGACCTTTGTTGGTTAAGCGATGTTTCTGCTTTTTAATACATATGCTCTTTAGGTTTGTCATAGCTTTTCTTCCAAGGAGCGAGTGTCTTTTAATTTCATGGCTGCAGTCAGCATCTACAGTGATTTTGGAGCCCAAGAAAATAAAGTCTGTCACTATTTCCATTGTTTCCCCATTTATTTACTATGAAGTGATGGGGCCAGATGTCATGATCTTTGTTTTTTGAATGTTGAGTTTTAAGCCCAGCTTTTTCACTCCCCTCTTTCACTTTCATCAAGAGGCTCTTTAGTTCTTCTTCGCTTTCTGCCATTAGGGTGGTATCATCTGTGTATTTGAGGTTATTGATATTTCTCCCAGAAATCTTGATTCCAACGTGTGCTTCATCCAGCCCAGCATTTCACATGATGTACTCTGCATATAAGTTGGATAGGTAGGGTGACAATATAGAGCCTCAACATACTCCTTTCCCAGTTTTGAAGCTGTCCATTGTTCCATGTCAAGTTCTAACTGTTGCCTCTTGACCTGCATACAGGTTTCTCAGGAGGCAAGTAAAGTGGTTTGGTATTCCCATCTTTTTCAGAATTTTCCGGTTTGTTGTGATTCACACAGTCAAAGGCTTTAGTGTAGTCAATGAAGCAGAAGTAGATGTTTTTCTGGAATTCCCTTGCTTTATCTATGATCCAATGGATGTTGGCAATGTGATATCTAATATAGAGTACTATAGGATGCATTTATTGAAACGAATCTGCATATAGATGGATCCTCACTGTTCAAAACCATGTTGTTTAAGGGTCAACTATACTACATTTCACTTTAACTGTTGCATCATGTAAGGTATCATTTAAGTTAAATTTTATTTTTTACTTGTTTAGTATGGCTACTAGGGAATTTAAAATTATATATATAGCCAATGTTATTTTTCTACTGGAAAAATACTTCCCCCTTTCCTAGGGGAAGTAGGGCAAGGATTTTCATGTTAGATTGCATAAGATCAAAACCTACTCTGCCACCTACTACCTGTTTGGCCATGGGCAGTTTGCTCAGTTTCTCCATGCCTTGGTTTTATTATCTATAAATTGGGCATGATAATATAAGTATCTACTTCATAGGGTTGTGAGGATTGAATGTGTTAGGTTTTGTAAAGTGCTTGAAATAGGGCTAGATGTAATATGATATGTTGTTGTTGTTGTTTAGTCACTAAGTCGTGTCCGACTCTTTTGCAACCCCCTGGACTGTAGCCTGCCAGGCTCCTTTGTCCATGGGATTGCTCATGCAAGACTACTGGAATGGTTTGTCATTTCCATCTTCAGGGGATCTTCCTGATCCAAGGATCAAACCTGTGTCTCATGCATTGACAGGTGGATTCTTTGCCACTGAGCCACCAGGGAAGCCCTCGGCATGATATATTAAAAATAAAAGCACATTATCCCTCTCTAGAAAAGGTAGATCAACATTCTTCCAATGAATGCTCAGTGAAATTAATCTACTGCTCTAAACTGAATATCTATAATAGAGGATGAATTAGACCATCTAGACTTTTTTTAGATGCTCACAACAGAACTGAACCAAAACATACATTATTTTAAAAGATTGTATTTATACAGTTGATCCTTGAACAAATTAGGGGTTGGTGCCAATCTTATACAGAGTTGAAAATCTGTCTTTAACCTTATAGTCAGCCCTCTGGGTCCATGGTTTTGCATCCGTGGAATCAACCAACAGATTGTGTAGTACTGAGGGCAGTACTTTCACTATTTAAAGACATGCATTTAAGTGGACTTGTGCAGTTCAAACCAGCCTTGTACAATGGTCAAGAATAGTTTTATTTTTTGGCTAACCTTTTGCATACATTTTGATTGAGAGTCTCTTGGATTACAAGGAGATCAAACCAGCTAATCCTAAAGGAAATCAACCCTGAATATTCATTGGGAGGACCAATGCTGAAGCTGAAGCTCTAATATTTTGGCCACCTCTTGTGAAGAGCCGACTCATTAGAAAAGACCCTGATGTTGGGAACCATTGAAGGCAGGAGGAGAAGGGGATGACAGAGGATGAGTGGATTGGATGGCATCACTGACTCAATGGACATGAGTATGAGCAAACTCTGGGAGATAGTGAAGAATGGGATGCCTGGAGTGCTGCAGTCCATGGGGTCAGAGTCAGAAATGACTGAGTGACTGAACAACTACAAATTATGTGTTTAACCGACAAAACTGATTATTACAGTAACATAGAAACTAATATTTAAAGCTTATAAATAGCTGTGGCTGATACTCATCCCCAGTAAGTGATATCTAAGGATATTTTCTGTGCTCTGACAGTTCCAACAGCCCTGGAAGAGAGAGAAACACTCTACAGGAATAATAACTGTATTTCTGAATCTTTGTTTGCCTTTAGCAAAAAGTTTAAAAATATTGATATATTTTAAGATGGCACTAAACTTTTGTAAGAATTTTATCTAGACAGAAGGTATATAAAAATATTTTCACCTAAAAAAATCATATACTTCTTTAATAACCTTAATTCATGAGTAAGTCAGTTGCTGACTATCTGCTGTGTGCATGGCCCTACAAAATAAGGCAAAATCTTTATGTTCACAAAAAATTCTATAAAGTTAAAATTAAGGCAAAAGTGCAGAATCTGTGGCTGTAGATTTTTTTTTACAGAACTGAAGGTCTATATTGAGTGGTCTCCTGTTTAAAATATATTCACAATATTCGCAACTTTAAGTTTCTTTTCATGGGCAAGAGTTCAAAAATGTAATTTCTAATTTAAGAGGGTAATTACCTCCATGTTTTATCAAGTGCCTTTTATTTAGTGTGACTACAGATAAATAATTATAGTCAATATTCTATAATACCATTATGTTCTTCTGGGATGTCAGATTACTTATATACATCCATATAGACACAAATACTCTTAAAAGTGAAAATAAACCTCCAAAATCAAGCTTAGGAAACCCAAAAAGTAATATGTTGAGCCAAATCAGGAATATATTGTGCTTGTCACGCTATTTTCTGAACATAGTCCTCTCCCTTACCTCCCCTCATCTGTGAAACACATCTGTGATTTCTTTACTAACCATTTTCCAGCCTCTTTCATAAAATAACGATTGTGTTCTGGTGTTTTTCATTTTGAATACTTCGAGCATGTCTCCCATCTCATCCACTGCCACATTGTTAAATCTAAAGTAGAAAGAGAGAGTGATCGCTCTGGTGTCTCCAGTTGGCAGCAGAAAATGTGTTGTTTTCAATTACTGTGTATAAAAGCTCAGCCAAAGGGAAGGCAAATTTTAGGATGATGTGTCCAGGGAAAGAACTACCACTAAGGTAGCTTGGAAATGACAACTCCAGAATCAGCCCTAGTAAGGGATTTCCAAAAGTGACCTTAACTAAGACAGAAGACTCACCCCTTAGTTTTGCCAAGTCATATCAAGGAAAATCATTGTACTCTAGGCTGAATGATGCAGGCAGACAGGGCCTGGATCTCCATGGAGTGCTGTTTGACAAAGGAAGTTCATTTGCCTGGTCATTTGCTCTAAAGGATGCCTGCTCCCTACAATTGTAAAAGTTAACATAATACAGAAGTCTTGCTAATATAAAGGATTTGAGATTAACACTCTACATCAATTCTGATTTTCCATATTTTTTTTTAGTAGAACCAGATTTGCTAATAAATTGCCAGCTGTTAAAGTCACTAAGCCTATTTTCATCACAACCACCACATAACAGGACCTCTACAAATACCTGAGGCCTGCATTTCTCTCATTGCACAATTTATATTGTTTCAAATGAAATGTACCCTCTGACAACATTTCTGGGGCTTTATCGTTAATGACTTAAAATACAGTTACAAGGTTTGGGTGGTAAGTTGGCAGACCTGCAAGCAGTGTGGCATCCTGGGCCAATGCTTTTCCCTTCAAGGCCTGAAAATGATTTCAAAAGAGAAGGAAGGAGAAAGAAAGAGAAAGAGAGAAAGAAGCAAAAGCCAGGGGAGCCACCCCAAACTTGGACCAGTCACCGCCTTGCCCCAAAACACAGATTTTCAAAATAATGCTTCATCAGAAGGCAACCTTGTCATAACTAAGGAAAATGGAGTTTAGATCTTGAATTACACTCAAAAATATTTATTCTTCACAAGAATCACAGATCTCCTTTCTCTCCTCCTCACTAGCTCTCTCCAAGAAAAAATAAGTGATTTATAGAAGGAGGATGGTTGTAAAATAAAATAATTCAGAAAGATTTTGAATATTTGGAGGAGATTTCACAAAAATCATGTGCTAACACCTCTAACTTCTCAAGAGCAGTGAGCTTTGCCCCTGAGAAAACATTATTTTCATCACACCACTGCTCCAACTAAAATGCTGGTTTTGACAAGCTGTGTTCCTGGTAAAATGTTATTGTTGGCACATGGAATGGTGGAGAGACAGCTCTGGGAGCCTCCCTCCCGAGTGGAGATGTGCAAATTGACTACAGCACCTGTGGGAGAGTCAGGTACCTCTGACCCAGATTCACTCTGTTTTCTAGCACCCTGTCCCTTTGTTCTGTAATGAGATCCAAATGTTCCCTTCCTCCAGTCCCTCTGGCCCTGTAAAATGATGCCAGATTGGCTTCGAATGGGCCTCTTCACCCTGGGTCCTGCTGCTGCCATTGGCCTGTTAAAAAAAAAAAAAAAAGCCCGCCATCCTTCGGAGTGTCGCGACAACCCTCTCTAGCTCCCTGTGTTCTGAGATAGCTGTGCCCTGATGACTTTTTTTCACAGGATGTTTGCAGGTCATTCATGGAAGCAAAACTTTTCTTCCTTTCTTCTTATGGGCAGGAGAAGCATCATATTATTCATGCAGGAGAAACTCTTTTCTCAAGGGAAAGTCCAGTAAATTTTATTATGCTACGTACGACTCACAGCAGGAAATGCCAATGCTTAACCGACATCTTTGATGCTGCTGTGTAAGCCCTTGGTTTTCTGCTTGCTTTTCCCTCCATCTCAGTAAAGACATGGGGAAGTGAAGCCCTCACCATGTGCCAGAGCAGCTTATGCGTGCTCCAAAGAACATCTGAAAATGTTAGGACCTGGTCTGATTTGATTTAGAGTTTATCCTTGACCTAGCCCATCTCCCAATCTGACCCAAAGCCAGTGCCCACACAGAGGTCAACCAACCACACTTGTGTTCTGAGAACGAACAGGAGTCTGCTCTGAAATCAAAGCAAGTCTCAACGAAAGTTGTGGCAAAAAAAAAACTTAGAGAATCGTAAATGCTGTGCGCAGGGGACCTGTGTCAAAGTTTCCTAAAGCTGTACCACCCCCGACCCTCCCACCCCAACCAACCTGCCTTCAATCTGATTAGTTAAATTGACCTAAAAAGATCAAGAAGACCTTTACTTCTGTTGTTTTGAAACAAGATCAGGAGAAACTTGGTCTCAAATTTGGCAAACCAGACCCTACTGTTCTAAGCATCCTCACCATCCATTTCTATTGGCCCCTTTAGAAACTTCATTATTCATTGTAGTGCTACGTGTTTTTAAAAGATTACCTCTCTGTCAGAGCAAAGACTTAGAGTTAAGGAAACTAATTTGGTTTTGGTGATTCAGATGAAGAGGAAGAGTCAAATTCAAGAGCTATTTGGAAGGGAGATTTTGAATATTAACATGATTTATTAAACACTAAGCATTCTGCTAAGGACTTCACATGCATTACCTCATTCATTCCAAACCATAAGCCTATGATATAAACACTATTGTAGCCCCGCTTTATAGAGGAGGAAGTTGAGGTGCAGAGAAAGATGATGAACTTCTCCATGCTAATGCATGACTAAGCTGGGATTTCTATTAAAGTTTCTCTAATTCAGAAATTTTGCCAATTCTTAACAGAAATGCAAAACAGGATTTGGTGATCAGTCAGATGCTGGGAAGATAGACGGACCTTGGGTCAAAGTTATGATGCTGAATTGAGCCTAGAAATATAAATTAAGATTTACAATAATACACATACATAAAAGGGAGTTTAGCAATCTAGATGAACTCTTGCCATTCTACAGGTGAGGAAACTGAGGGTCAGAGTTGACTTAATCCATGCATGATTCCCTAATGCAATATTGGCAAAGCTCAAGCTGCAAGTCAGCTCCTCTAAGTCCTAGGCTGTGTTTTATTACACTTTCCAAATTATGTGGTATCTTGAGCGTTTAAAGTCTGCTAATTTCTTTTCAAAAGATTTAACTGAAAACAGAATATTGTATTCACAAACAGGTCTCTGTAGCACAAGAATTTCAATACTGCCTATTGATAGGCGCTAGTGATAAGTCACAAGTGCCTCTGTGTCATGTTCAAGGGCCAGCTATCAGGCCAGAAGGAGGGAAATATTAAAGTGCTGGACTATAAGGCCCCTGAAAACAATGAACCAGTTGGCTGGCCGCTTGGAACATTTTTCCAGAGTCTCCAGGAAATTAGGTGAAACAAAAGAGAATTTAAAAATCTGATGTCTTATTTTCCAATGTAAATTTAGGGTATTTTCCTTTGTGCACACATTAAATCCTTTTGTGCCTTTGAAATTGGTTGGGGTGGCTGGGTAAGCATATTGCCTCCTGGCCTGCATATTCCTGACTCATGTGGGCTAAATTAGCCAACTATCCCTTTCCCCTGACTAAACCACCAAGTTTCTAATTAAAAATGAAAAAGTATTTGTATGCATTTATTGTAGGCAAGCATCAATTTACCTAATCTGTGTTTGGGGGCCCTGCTCTGGGCAAAGTGCTTCACTTGTGTACACTTACTTAATTTTCACAATTATTATTATAGCCATTTTCCAGATGAAGAAACTGAAGATAAGAAAGGTTTTTCAGTTCAAGTTCATGCAGCTAAAGAGGATGTCTGGAGGTCAGTTCACCTCCTCCCTTGAAGCCTCCAGACTCACCACTACAGCCTGCCTCCTTCTATTTCCAAGTGTTCAATGGCTCCTCATCACCCACAATGTAAAGTCAAAACTGCTGAATTAGACACCTGACTCTCTCAAGGCCTGGACTCTGTACTTCCTCCCTCCTCTTTCCCCACATCCCCTAGAAACAAACACCTTACATACAGCCACAGGGGACTCCACAATTTTTCTCACCTTCCAAACAGTTTCAGGCCTTCTAGCCATTGATCACATTTTCCCTCTTCCTAGAAATCTCTCTCCTCACCAAACATACTTCACAGATAATTAAGGAAACAAGAAAAACATAATATGTGTTTAATCTAGATCAGCCTAGATTTAATCAGTCTCTTTTACTTCCAGAAGACATGGGTTTGTCTCCATTATTTTATTTTTCTTGGTTTCAGACCCACTAGAAAACTATGAGATTGCAAATAGAAAATCTTTTTCAAAAAATTTTATTGAATACTGTTGATTTCAAGGCTGTGTTTAATTTTTGTGGTATAACAAGGTTATACATATATATTGTTTTTCATATTGTTGTCTGTTATGATTTATCACAGGATATTGAATATAGTTCCCTGTAAATGGGAGCGTTTTAAGTACACACTTGAAAAAAAAGACAATATCCTTTGGAATAGAATGAGCACTTGGGTCTGCTGCTGCTTCAGCCCTGCTTCTCCAAGTGTGCCTGTCTATGATGGCATCATTCAGGCATGTGTCTGGTGTCATGCACAGAGAAAACCATGGCTAGTTGACAAGCTCCACTCACAAGTGTGTTGGGAGCTGATTCTGCTCTCTGTGTGGTCCTGCAGAGGCAAACAGAAGGGGCCCAAGGGGCCCAAGTTACATATACCTGACCTGGGAGAGATGTTTAAGTTCACTGACTCATTGGAAAAGACCCTGATGCTGGGAAAGATTGAAGGATGGTGAAGGGGATGACAGAGGATGAGAGGGTTGGATGGCATCACTGACTCGATGGACATGAGTTTGAACAAGTTCTGGGAGTTGATGATGGACAGGGAAGCCCGGCATGCTACAGTCCATGGGGTCGCAAAGAGTCAGACATGACTGAATGACTGAACTGAACTGAGACTGCACAAAAATATAAAATCATACCTAGTGTCTTAATGTCCTTCAGAGTGTGGAGGAAGGCTATTTAGGCTGAAGAAAAATGGATCATGCCCCACAAGGTAGCACATATGTGAGGAAATAAAAGGAAGTAAGTATCAGAAACTGATACCTCAAGAGACAGTGATAGAAGAAACTTGTAGGGAAAAAAAAAACATGAAAAGAAACAAATAATATACAATTTCAGGCACAACAATTAAACAATGCCCAGAGAGCTACACATCTAGATGATGCTTTAATAACTCTTCCGTCTCCCCAAGATGGTGATACTTCCTCTTCTTTCTGTCATCCTTAATTTAACCCAGTTTCTGGGACATCCCTGGGGATCCAAACCAAAAGAAAAAACAAGATTAACAGTTTTCTACCTCATTTCTTCAAGAAAGCATAGTAGCTTCTAGCAGGTGGGGTTGTGAACAATGTTGTTTCCACAGGCACGATTTTGGCTCCTGATACATAGCTATCGACCTACTTTAAGGAAGGTAACTTGTGAAAAATCTGAAACAGCACTCAGCTTTTCAGGAATGCAGTTACCACCGTGGGACTAAATCTTATTATGTTGCATTACTGAAAAGTCTTGTGAAGATATTTTTGGAAAATTCAATTATATATCTATTGACCTCCATGAACTAGCTATAAAAGGAGCCCTGCTGAAAATAATTTTGGAGGAGATCTTTTTTTGATACATGGACTGTAACCCTTACTTCATTTACTCCTAAGCTCTGTTTTCACTCATACTTTTCTTTGTTCACAGTAGAAACCTTCTGTTCCAAATAGACTGAAGAGCTAAAAATCCTCACACAACTTCCAGAGTTCCAACTATCTTCTCCTCTTGAGAAGCCTCTCCTATTTCTTCTAGGTAGCACAGAGAGTAAAGTGGAGTTTGAAATAAATATTCTCTTAAACATATCAAGTATAGAAATGCACAAAGAGAAAGTTTAAACCCAAAGGGCAAGTGAAGAAAGCAGGAGCTGGAAGGCAAAGGCAGGGGAAATTTGAGAAACTCAAGTTTCATGGGGATGTTAGAAAAAAGAAGTATATATAGACAGATACTAGTGCCAAGGCACGACATAAAATAAATACTAAAAAGTTCAGCACAGACCTTCAACTACCAAACAACATATGGAATTTCCTTTAAAGTCTACTGGAATTTTCACCAAAAGCAGATCAATAGGCATAAACAGCAGTTTATTAGAGATGTCACAGTCTTAATGATTCTCATTTATTCACGGATTCAGCATATTATTCAGCCTATAAAATGCCAAGCCAAAGGAAAACTAATAATAGGGACCCTCTTCCCAAAAGGTTCACATTCCAACAGGGAAAACGAACATTTAAGCATACCAGAGGAAATTGCAGAGGAGGTGGTGTACACAATGATCAGAATATGTACAAAGCATAGTGAGACCCAGAGGAAGGAGTCACTAATTATTTGCAGAGTGGTGAGAAAGAGCTTTTAGAGGAGGTGATTTATAAATTGATCTCGATGGATGAGTCAGAAGACTAACATTTTGAAGTGACGAAAAAGACATCATGTACCACAATGAAATCTGTTCATGGGGAGAATTTTTGGGTATGAAAACTGGAAGAGTCATTCAATTCCATTGAACAAGCGTATGCCCAGAGCTTACTTCTGCCTTAGTACTGTGTTGAGTTTCTGTATGTGTTATGGAAAAGAAAAAAAAGTCATTACCGTGCCTGCAATGACTTATAATCATTAACTGGGGAAAAAAGTTTACATATATGAAATAAAAATAGATTAGCATAAAACATTATAATCAAGTGCTAAAGTTTGCATTCAGACATTAAATTCTGTAAGAAGTCAACTTTCAAAAGTTTGTAATATCACTAGGCAAGACAGCAGAGGGTCTATTTTT
Organism: Antilocapra americana; assembly: GCA_007570785.1. Lineage (NCBI taxonomy): Eukaryota > Metazoa > Chordata > Mammalia > Artiodactyla > Antilocapridae > Antilocapra > Antilocapra americana. The sequence goes on from ML660777.1 coordinate 14,588,712, forward strand.
AAGAAATATAATGGGAGGGAACTGGTAATTATAGCTCATCTAATTACCATTTGTTCCAGATAATTCATTTGAATCAATCATCAGGAATGAAATGCTTGATTGTTTAGAGAAAAACTGGCAATGAAGCAAATCTTACCAAGAGATTATTTGCCAAACAAAGCTCAGTGTTCTTTCTTTTAACCTCGAATGGAAGAGATTGTGAAGTGTCTTTTGCTTTTTTCCCATGATCTAGCTGAACCTCGAAAAAGATTTTGAGATCACTTGATCAGCTTCTTGTTAAACCTAACTGAGTACACTTAAGCAATTATTGAAGTTGAGAATTGAATATCAGATAGCAATTTAAGAATAGAATTTCATGGAAACACAACAACAAGGTATGGGGCTATTTCCCTGACCTGTGAGTAGGTGCCAAGCCTTGCCAAGCCATAAGACTCTCTGGGAATAAGTGACCACAACAAAGGAGCAACTCAGCAGAGATGAGGGATGTAAAATTGGCCATCTGTAGTCCACCAATGACCAAGAGGGGAATGGCGGTGATGGAGAGGGAAAGAACAGGCTATAGGAAAACCAGCAAATTGCTACATAACTGCATAAATAAATAAACATTCAACCTGAAGTTTTCTAACTATAATAACCTTCTTAATATCTAGCAGACCTTTCTTTTAAAGGACTTGCTCTAACATACCATACATGTCTTTAATTAATCTTCTAAAACGTACAAACTAATTATTACTTTCTAAAAAAAGTTAATTTATGTATGTAAATATGTCAAATCATTGGCTGTTGGCTATAGGGAGTGGAAGATAATAACAGAGTCTTTGGTGGTATTTGGGTGTGAACCACTAGTTGGTGTCATCAGTGACACAGTAAAGCTACAATGCCAAAAATAGCTGGTTAAGAAAACATCCTTATTTTAAAAAAACAACAACAAAAACAAGTAGGGCCAAAGTGTAGACTTTTAGATTTACCCCAAAGGAGACCTGAGCACATAAGCCCAGTTCAAGCATTCAGAATTCTCTGTATTTCACCATCTAATTCTGCTACTCTCAGATTGATGCAGGCTGTAGTTCTCTCTCATTTATTTTCTCCCCCCTACCACCCCACCTCTTTCTCTTAAGCTAGAGAGTTTGGATCCCTCTTTAAAAGTAGTGCCATGTCAGGAATACTTTGCTCTGTTTATTTCCCTAGAGATCAGATCTTATGGTTTTGATTAACCTCATCACTCTGTCTATAAAGAGACCTTGGTAGATACCCCTCCTTAGGATCAAGCTTATTCAGCTTTAGGAAGTGAGGCCAGGCTCTCCTCCATGACTCCATCTTCCTCTTACTTTCCCAGATTGTAACTTTTCTCTCTTCTACTTCCGAACCATGAATATCTTCCCCCGTGAGAAGGTATTTATACCCTAAGATATAAATAAGGTAGAAATAACTAATGAGGTTACCATTCATTTCCACCCTACTTCCCATGATGGAGTTAAGGATAGTATTTCCTTAAGGACTATATTTCCAAGAGAAAGAAAAGCCTTTAGCCATAGAAATGAAGTAGTAGTGGTAAAATTTCAATCACTAGCCAACAATAAGAAGAGTTTGGCCAAAGCAAAGAGCTTTTCCTAGTACTGCTGAAATTACCCCACACTGTGATCGTCTTTTCTCACTGAGAGCTACTGACCTTGCCCTTACCTCCAAAATGATGATTTTCTACCAAGTGACAAAAAAAAAAAACACTTAATGGCAGACAGATGAGAGAAAAATAGTCTCTGGTGAATTCTATGAATTATTCATCTGCCTAACACAAAAGTATATCTAGCTTTCTACCTGACAATTTATCAGACCAGCACTAATAGACTATCCTTATACTTTATTCCTAAATAAAACATAGACTCAGAAGTTAGCTTAGTCATCAGATATACATATAAATAAACATTATACATAATGTGTTATCTAATGATTTAGTTTTATTAACTTATATAATTAAATTAATAAATATAATGGGTAAGATAAATATAATTATCGGATATATTGTGTATTATATAAAGTATATAGGCTTCCCAGGTGGCTCACTGGTAAAGAATCTGCCTGCCAATGCAGGAGATATGGGTTCGATATCTGGGTCAGGAACATTCCCTAGAGAAAGAAATGGCAACCAATTCCTGTATTCTTGCCTGGGAAATCACATGACCAGAGGAGCCTGGTGGGCTACAGCCCATGTGTCACAGAAGAGTCAGACATGACCTAGCAACTAAACAACAACAGCAAAATTAAGGTATATGTTAATATCTCAAAGCTATCAGTGTCCATCCTGACTGAAGACCCCAGTTTCCAGCCCCTTTTCTCACAAACATACAAGGACCAAATTTGAGATCCTAGAAATTTAAGCCTTCTTGTTACTCCCTGGGCACTTTCAATACAGCTTGTAGTTTCAACCACAAAGGAAATTAGCATAATACATGGCAGACTGTATAGGCCTGAGTAGCCTTTACAGTCCTGCAGACTCTTATGTACTTCAAAAGCATGAAGATTTTTACTCTCACTCTCTTCCTCTCCCTTTTCAAATTGGCATTTACCAAAATAAAAGAGGAAATGAAATGATATAAACCACTTTGATGAAATATTGCTGGTTTGGCTTACATTTCCAGTAAATTTATATGTATATTCATTTTTATGGCATAAAATATTATGATTATACCTCACATTTTTTTTAAAGATAAAGTGGACTTTAAGAATTGGAGAAGCCAGAGAAAAGAAGGAAATATTGGGATTATGAATCAACCTTCATTTCAGGAGGTTTTGCAATGTATCAGTTCTCAGGGATTGCAAATCAGATACCCAATCTCACACAGAGGCTGTCGGATGTCACTGAGTTGCAGAAAAGATGAAAATCCTCCTACTCTCTGGCTTTCCGAGGTTTTGTGGGTTTGAACAAGACCCTTACTGCTATTTGGACTTGGGTTTTGTGGTTAATATATGATAAAGGGGTTATTACACAGTGATCCTTGAGTATTTAGGTCAGCTGTGGCAATCAATCAAGAGACACTTCTTCTTTGGCAGCACACACTTCCATAAAAAATTCTCTGGCAGTCTCTAGTTAGTTAGTTATGACAGAGTAACCTCTATGTCAAGCAATATAGTTGATAAATTTTGCATGTGCTATTGACTGACAGAAACTCTGGCATTCTGGTAAGTAGCAATGCAAGCTTCAAAGAGCATAGAAACCTCCTTCTTCCTCCCAAACTAAAACTGGTTAAATCAAACACATTCTATCCAAGAAAGTTAAAGAAACACTTCAGGAATAGGTTCACATTTTGGTACCTATTCTTTCTAAATTCTTTTTCTTTATTCTGTTACAAGTAATCTCCCTAAAGCAGTTATTTCATTAAGATCATTTTTATTTCTGAATGATTCTGCTCCATTTAACTAAAACTGCCTGGATACCTAATATATACTTAATGTGGTGCTAGAATAAGGGGAAAATAAAAATGAGCAGTATACTTGCACCTTGTTCATAGTCAATTATATGGTTTTTTATTGAAGTGTAATTGATTTACAATATCATGTTAGTTTCAGGTATATAGTACAATGATTCATATGTATATTATATAAAGTGGCTTATATATTCATACACATATATATTTGTATATACACATATATGGGCTTCGCTTGTAGCTCAACTGATAAGGAATCCACCTGCAATGCAGGAGACCCTGGTTCGATTCCTGGATCAGGGAAGATCCCCTGGAGAAGGGGTAAGCTACCCATTCTAGTGTTCTTGGGCTTCCCTGGTGGCTCATTTGGTAAAGAATCTGTCTGCTATGCAGGAGACCAGGATTTAATCCCTGGGTTGGGAAGATCCCCTGAAGGAGGTCATGGCAACCTACTCCAGTATCCTTGCCTGGAGAATCCACATAGACAGAGCCTGGTGAGCTACTGTCCATGGGATCACAAAGAGTCAGACATTACTGAGTGACTAAACACAGCATATATATATATGTGTGTGTGTGTGTGTGTGTGTGTGTATTATTCTTTTTCAGATTATTTTCCCTTATAGGTTATTACAAAATATTGAGTATAGTTCCCTATGTTATATAGTATATCCTTGTTGATTACTATATTACTACATGGTTGATTTAATTTTCAGAATCAACAAGGAATTGAAAAAGATGGCCAAAGGGGGTATACTCCTTTTATTTGATTCCAGGTTTCTCTTGATTATATTCTTTGCAGCCACAGATGGAAAAGCTCTTTACAATCAGCAAAAACAAGACCAGCAACTAACTGTGGCTCAGATTATGGACTCCTTATTGCCAAATTCAGACTTAAATTGAAGAAAGTAGGGAAAACCACCAGACCATTCAGGTATAACCTGAATGAATTCAAGGGATTAGATCTGATAGATAGTGCCTGAAGAACTATGGACGGAGGTTCGTGACATTGTACAGGAGGCAGTGATCAAGACCATCTCCAAGAAAAAGAAATGCAAGAAGGCAAAATGGCTGGCTGAGGAGGCCTTACAAATAGCTGTGAAAAGAAGAGAAGCAAAAAGAAAAGGAGAAAAGGAAAGATATAACCATTTGATTGCAGAATTCCAAAGAATAGCAAGGAGAGATAAGAGATTCTTCATCAGTGATCAATGCAAAGAAACAGAGGAAAACAATAGAATGGGAAAGACTAGCGATCACTTCAAGAAAATCAGAGATACCATGGGAACATTTCATGCAAACATGGGCTCAATAAAGGACAGAAATGATATGGACCTAACAGAAGCAGAGGATATTAAAGAGAGGTGGCAAGAATATACAGAAGAACTATACAAAAAAGATCTGAATGACCCAGATAACCATGATGGTGTGATCACTCACCTAGAGCAAAACATCCTGGAATGTGAAGTCAAGTGGGCCTTAGGAAGCATCACTACAAACAAAGCTAGTGGAGGTGATGGAATTCCAATTGAGCTCTTTCAAATCCTAAAAGATGATGCTGTGAAAATGCTGCACTCAATAGGCCAGCAAATTTGGAAAACTCAGCAGTGGCCACAGGACTGGAAAAGGTCAGGTTTCATTCCAATCTCTAAGAAAGGCAATGCCAAAGAATGTTCAAACCACCTCACAATTGCACTCATCTCACATGCTAGTAAAGTAAGGCTCAGAATTCTCCAAGCTATTAATTCTCCAATTCTTCAACAGTACATGAACTGTGAACTTCCAGATGTTCAAGCTGGATTTAGAAGAGGCAGAGGAACCAGAGATCAAATTGCCAACATCCAACGGATCATTGAAAAAGCAAGAGAGTTCCAGAAAAACATCACCTTTGGCTTTATTGAGTATGCCAAAGCCTTTGACTGTGTAGATCACAACAAACTGTGGAAAATTCTGAAAGAGATGGGCATACCAGACCACCTGATCTGCCTTCTGAGAAATTTGTATGCACGTGAGGAAGCAACAGTTAGAACTGGCATGGAACAATAGACTGGTTCCAAATCTGGAAAGGAGTACCTCAAGGTTGTATATTGTCACCCTACTTATTTAACTTCTATGCAGAGTACATCATGTGAAACACTGAGTTGGATGAAGCACAGGCTGGAATCAAGATTGATGGGAGAAATATCAATAACCTCAGATATGCAGATGACACCACCCTTATGGCAGAAAGCGAAGAGGAACTAAAGAGCCTCTTGATGAAAGTGAAAGAAGAGAATGAAAAAGTTGGCTTAAAACTCAACATTCAGAAAACTAAGATCATAGCATCTGGTCCCATAACTTCATGGCAAAAGATAGGGAAACAATGGAAACAGTGAGAGACTTTATATTTGGGGGCTCCAAAATGACTGCAGATGGTGACTGCAGCCATCAAATTAAATGATGCTTGCTCCTTGGAAGGAAAGCTACAACCAAACTAGACAGCATATTATAAAGCAGAGACATTACTTTGCCAATAAAGGTCCATCTAGTCAAAGCTATGGTTTTTCCAGTAGTCATGTATGGATGTGAGAGTTGGACTATAAAGAAAGCTGAGCGCCAAAGAAATGGATGCTTTTTAACTGTGGTGTTGGGTGTTGGAGAAGACTTTTTTTTTTTCCACCTGTTTTCACATTTTAATGGCTTCCAGCAAATGTAGTATGTTTAATTTTTAATTTATTTTCTTTACATTACCGTGTTGGTTTTGCCATACATTGACATGAATCCACCATGGGTATACATGTGTTTCTCTTCCAGAACCCCCGTCCCACCACCCTCCCGATTCCATCTCTCTGGGTCATCCCAGTGCACCAGCCCTGAGCACCCTGTATCAAGCATCAAACCTGGGCGGGCGATTGATTTCACATATGATAATTTATATGTTTCAGTGCTGTTCTCCCATATCATCCCACCCTTGCCCTCTCCCACAGAGTCCAAAAAGACTGTTCTATACATCTGCATCCCTTTTGTTGATACAGAGTTATCCAATTTAGAGTTATCTAAATTCCATATATATATACGTTAGTATATTGTATTGTTGTTTTTCCTTCTGGCTTACTTCACTCTGTATAATAGGCTCCAGTTTCATCCACCTCAGTAGAACTCATTCAATGTATTCTTTTTAATGGCTGAGTAATATTCCATTGTGTATATGTACCACAGCTTTCTTATCCATTTGTCTGTTGATGGACATCTAGGTTGCTTCCATGTCCTGGCTATTGTAAACAATGCGGCGATAACATTGGGGTACACATGTCTCTTTCAATCTTGAGAGTCCCTTGGACTACAAGGAGATCCAACCAGTTCATCCTAGAGAAGAACAGTCCTGAATATTCATTGGAAGGACTGATGCTGAAGCTGAAGCTCCAATTCTTAGGCTACCTGATGCAAAGAACTGACTCATTGGAAAGACCCTGATGCTGGGAAAGATTGAAGGCAGGAGGAGAAGGGAATGACAGAAGATGAGATGGTTGGATGGCATCCCCGACTCGATAGACATGAGTTTGAGTAAGCTCCTAGAGTTGGTGATGGACAGGGAGGCCTGGTGTGTTGCAGTCTGTGGGGTCGCAAAGAGTTGGATGTGACTGAGCGACTGAACTAAACTGAGATTTATTTTGGTTTCTTTGTCTTTCTCACCAATAGGATACTGGAATATGGTGATTCTGCTTCTCTACCTTTTTGGGGAAAAAACGCTATCTATGAAAGAGTTAGATTGCCAATAAATGACCCTTGCGTTAGCCTTTTTCAACAAGTTAGGCAATAATTTCAAGTAAAGCAATGATTACTCCAATTTTGGCAAAGATTGCTGTTGTTGTCTTCCAGTAACTAGGTCATGTCCATTTTTGCAACCCCATGGACTGCAGCATGCCAGGCTTCCCTGTCCTTCACTATCACTTGGAGTTTGCTCAGATTCATGTCAATTGAGTCAGTGATGCTATCAAACCATTTCATAATCTGTCATCCCCTTCTCCTCCTGCCTTCAATCTTTCCCAGTGTCAGGGTCTTTTCCAATGACTCAGCTCTTTGCATCAGGTGGCCAAAGTACTGGAACTTCAGCATCAGTCCTTCCAACAAATATTCAGGGTTAGTTCCCTTTAGGATTGATGACTTGATCTCCTTGCTGTCCAAGGGGCTCTCAAGAGTTTTCTCCAACACCATAATTCCAAAGCATCAGTCCTTCAGTGCTCAGCTTTCTTTATGGCCCAACTATCACATCCATACATAACTACTAGAATAACCATAGCTTTGACTATACAGACCTTTGTCAGTAAAGTAATGTCTCTGCTTTTAAATATGCTTTCTAGGTTTGTTACAGCTTTTCTTCCAAGGAACAAGCGTCTTTTAATTTCATGGCTGCAGTCACCACCTACAGTGGTTTGGGGGCCCAACAAATAAAGTCTGTCACTGCTTCCACTTTTTTCCCTTCTATTTGCCATGAAGTGATGGGACCAGATGCCATGGTCTTAGTTTTTTGACTTTTGAGTTTCAAGCCAGCTTTTTATCTCTCCTCTGCCTACAGTAGTTTGTTATGCTAATTCTGTTCTTAGGGAAAATTATGTCTATTTTGAACAAATTGGAGTTAAATTCCCACAGATTAAGAAAAATTTTTTTGAAGTTTAGAGTAACTGAACAACCACTGATGTTGACTTATGAATTAATTCTATGATTCTTTTGTTAGTAACAGAACCCATTAAGAAGATAACTCAAGTATGGATGGAGTGTCCATTGACTTTGATGTGATGCCTGGTTCATCCTTCAGGCTGAAGTTTAGATGATTAATTTCCAAGTTGATTTTTCTAAGAATACACTGAAGGAGAAATGACAAAGATTCTCTATGACAGTCTGTAGACAAGACTGTACACAGCAGCACTATATAATAGAAATATACAAGTCACACATGTAATTTTAGATTTTTTAGGTGCCATTATCCAACAGAAATACAATGTGGGCTATCTATGTAAATAATTTTTAATTTTCTAGTGCCCACATTACAAAAAACAAAAATAAATTATTAGATTAATACTATTTTATTTAACAGTATTTCAAAATGATTGTCATTTCAAAATGTAATCAGCATTTTAAAAATGAGATTTCTTATGTTCTTTTTTTGTAACTAGGTTCTTGAAATTCAGTGTATATTCTTTACTTACAGCATTTCTTAACTTGGACTTGTTACATTTCAAATGCTCACTGTTCACTTATGGCTAGAGATTATCTTAGTGGGCTGTATAAAAAATGTTAGTAGTGAGTAGCCATTCCCTTCTCCAGGGGATCTTGCTGACCCAGGCTTTGAACCTGGGTCTCCCACATTGCAGGTAGATACTTCACCATCTGAGCCACCTGGGAAGCCCAGTGGGCAGTATGGATCTACAGAATTCTTCATACAAGAAGGGATGCTAGCATCAATCTATGAAAGATAATTTGTGGACCATCTGGGTCAAAGAATCAATTAAATAATGAGAAATTTTATATCATTTAAATAAGTGTCAAATAATAAATATGAAGTCAAACCCCTACTTTTTGAGATAATAGATAAGCCATCCCATTTAAAGTCTTGTACTATAACATGATCTGAGCAAAAAACTTCAATTTAATTTGACTCATAATTGATGTTTAACAGTATTTGCCTACCCGTTGCCTGATAATCTTAGATGATTTTGTCATAAATGTAATTTTCACTCTACATAGTACTTGTCAATGCACAGAACTCAAAGTTTACACCAACCATTTCTGAGTAAAATGCAGTCACTCCTATCAATCCAAATCAACATGCCTATAAAGAAAATAAGGAACTTCAAACTCACATTTATATTATGGTTGTAAAGTCAAACTGCTCATCAGTTCCTGGTGTAGTTTGGCAGGACAGCCTGCAGTGCAATTCACTGAGGACTTCCAAAGATCAAAACCAACCAGATCTGTAATCGTGTCTTCAAACATTCTCATTTCGAAAAGATAGACTTTTTTTTTCTGAAACAGCTAATTTGGTATTCACATAAATATGTCCTTAACTTCCCTTCTAACATAAGTATGAATTCCTCAAAGACCACAAGAGCCAAGTTTATCCTTAACTATAGTGGAAAAGTTTGTCAAAATGATATTTTTCTATTACCAAACTTTTATTTTTGTTTGTTTAAAAACTCTTATATTTTTGAGAAAAATATAAAATGATTGTACAGGCAATCCCATAGCAACCATGCATCCACCCTTCATGTAAACTGTTGATAAAGACTTTTCTATGAAACACAAAACCTCTTCCAAAAGATTGCTTTAATTTTCCATGATAATTTCCATGTTTTAAGGCAATATTTTATCATGTGCTACCTGGTTTTAACGACCAATGCTAAGAAATCACTGAAAGAGAAGCAGTGGGCAGTGATGAACATCAATGCAGAGAGCAGAGAATTGGTTTCAGAGCCTGTCCCTGAGCTGCCACTGACCACCTGCATGGCCAAAATGCATTTCAAATTTCTGGGTTTAAATTTCCTTATCTATAAAATTTGAAAATAAGAATACAGTTTTGTCTATACTGATGCTAACTGCTTAATATGGCCACTCGCATTAAGCCATATGAATTAAGCCAAAATGAATTCAATTTTTAGGGCTTCCTTGTTGGTTCAGCAGTAAAGAATCCTCCTGCCAATGCAGGAGACTTGGGTTCGATCCCTCTGTCTGGAAGATCCCCTGGAGAATGAAATGGCAACCCACTCCAGTATTCTTGCCAGGAATATCCCACGTACAGAAGAGACTGACATGCTCCAGTCCATGGGGTTGTAAAAGTGTCAGGCATGACTTAGCAATTAAACAACAAGAATTCAGTTTTAACTGTTTCACCTCTTCCAAAGCTAATATACAAAAGGGGGAACACCAATATTGGTTACTTAAAAGTATAAATTGAGGTTCATTGTCTAATTTGCCCATCTTGTCATCAAATACTGACACAATTGAAAATCCATGGGTGCTACTAATGAACGCCTGGTATATCTGACTACCTCTCAGGAGACAGGAGTGAACCATTGAGTTAATATGGCCTCAGAAAGTTGAGATTATAGAGTGTATACTCACACAAACATATATAATATTTTTAGCATCCTATGGTTTTGCCTATGATTTCACAAACGATAATGAGAACCTGACCAAATTAAGGTTGAGCAGAGATATTAATGGAAGTCCCTTGCTCCATCTTCTAATGAGAAACAAGCACTATCTTTAATTATGCTTGGTTTACAAACAATTGTTTATGTAAAATATAATCCATTGTTCCTATATGAAATGTTTAGCTTGTTTGGATATCAGGTATATCCTTTGATTCCCCTTTATGTTTCTTCTTATTTCATGATTTTTACATAGTAATTAATATTTTAATTTATATGATAATGCCACTGGCTCAAAAAAATAACTCCTTTATTTCTTGGAACTCCTGGATATGTAGCCATATATCTATATATTGGTTATTCATTAGTTTCATTTTTTTTCTTTTTAAAAGAAATTTTGAATTCAGGCTAATGTTTTCTACTTGACAACAAAATGATTTTATAATATATATTATATATTTTGTATATATGTATTTAAACCATTTATGATAAAAATGTAGTAGGAATACAATTTTAAACAGAATGAAAGATTAAGGAAACCGAAAATAACGAAAAGTCAAATTATGCACACTGTGCAAAAACATGGTCACATAGATTTTGCCTTGTATAAACTTAATCCAGTCTATATGGGTTTTAACATATTTCCATAGCTTTAAATAGGAAAACATCTTAAAGCTTAGCCCATGGGAAACCCAAGCTTGATTAGTTTTCCCTTTTACTACAGCCTGCAGAGTGTAAAACACAGCACATCAGAATTGAATTTGTCATCTCCAGACCTCACAGGAATTTTAGGAACTAAATAGTTAGGAAGCCATCCTGGTACTTCTCTTTGCTTTAATCAAAGTCGAAGTTTCAATTTAAACATTCAGGAAATCTCCCTTATTTAAAGCAATCAACTCATTGCTGACAGGGTCTGGCCTTACTGTGTTTAATTTTTTGGCATCAAGCAAAACTTGATTGGTCACAGCCAGTGCATGAAGAGTCCTCCTTTTCCCTCAAAGAAGAAAGGATTCCAAATCTTTGCTATGTCCAACATAAGTCTAGAGATACGGATGCATTTTCAAATCAGTAGTGCATTGGCATAAGCCTCAGCTGGAAAACAGAGCTAATGTTTAAGACCTATAAGGGATTTCAGAGTCAATTTTACATCTATCACAATTGTGAGCTGTAAAATAATATTCTGAGAAAATATTGGTCAAGCTTCTTTATTCCTCTGAATTCTTGCTCTTTTTGCACACCTTTGGAATATGTAGCAAGTCATCAACCTTCATTTTCTTTTCTTTTTTTAAAATTTATTTATTTACTTTTCCTTTACATTATCGTGTTGGTTTGCCATACATTGACATGAATCCACCATGGGTATACATGTGTTCCCCTTCCAGAAACCCCCTCCCACCTCCCTCCCTATTCCATCCCTCTGGGTCATCCTTCAAGATTTCCATTTCTTTTAGATCAAGTAGAAAACAGATTTATTGAGACTTGAGGTGCGAGGGGGATTGTGACATGCTTGAAATCTAGGTACTAGGATCTTCCAGGAAAACGGTATTAAAATTCAATCATAGAGACTTCCCTAGTGGTCCAGTGGTTACAACTTGATCATCCAGTGCAAGGGGTGCGGACTTGATCCCTGGCCAGGGACTCAGATCCCACATGCCTCATGGCCAAAAAATAAAAAGTAGCAATGTTAAACAAATTCAAAAAAGACTTTAAAAAATTAGTTTTAAAAATAAATAAATACAGGCACAGAGGAGGATGTAGATTACAGATGCAGGGGTAAAGTACAGGCTGTGACAGAGATAGAGATATCCTACTAAGGAAATCTGGAGGGGAAGGACAGCTGACAAATAAAATAAATAAAATTCAGCTGAGCTACCAGGTAAGCCCCCCATTCACTAGGATTCCAAAGCATTATTAAAGCTCTGAGAATTAATCATGCCATTGAGAGATTGGAATAGTTGCCTCTATTCTCAGAGTTCTCAACGGCTCATCTCCTTAGATTAGGTGCTCAAAGACAGGGAGAATTGTGTACAGGCTCTTTAGTTTGGTTTGCCAGTGGACAAACAGACAAAGCATTACTAATGATATTCTTCAACACTAAATTAAACTCTGACCTTCATAATCATCCGTTGTAGTTCTCCAATAATCCGTCTATTCTAATAAAAAGCCAAGAGATTAGATGAATTATGTAATGAATTTAATAGTTCTTGAGAGAAGATTATCTGGAAGGTACTCTAATTGAATCCTTTGAACTTTTAAGAAGGCAATTTCAACACTTAATTTCAAATAAAAATTAAGTGGTGAAAATATTTTGTGTTGTCAACATGTTTTAAAAAACACAAAGCTTTAGAATACCTCAAAAGCTAAATTTTACCTAACATTCTATTATTACCCAAAATATTTATCTGGCTCACAACCATTCAGGCTTCCATAGCAAAATATCACAGAGCGATGGCTTACATAACAGAAATGCTTTTTTCTCCCAGTGCTAGAAGCTAGAAATCTCAGCCAGATGAAGGTCCAGGAGGGTCGGTTGTTGGTGAGAGCTCTTTTCTTGGCTTATATAGAGCTGTGTGCTCAGATGGCCTTGCCTCTGCACTTGACTAGAGGAAGGGAGAGAGAAAGAATGAGGTCTCTGGTGTCTCTTCTTATAAGGACACTGATCCTATCATACCAGGACCATACCCTTAAGACCTCATTTAATTCTATGACCATCTTACAAGCCCTGTCTCCAAACACAATCACATTGGGGGGTTATACATACAAATATTGTATGTTATATATACAAACATGCAAATCTGGAGACTATCTCTCAATGGCTCATCTCTTAATTTAGGCACTCATACACGGGCAAAAATGATATCCACAGCCATCTGTTAGCAAGATCTCAGATATTTATGTTGTTTGTGAAGTCGCTCAGTCGTGTCTTACTCTTTGTGACCATATGGACCGTAGCCTACCAGGCTCCTCCATCCATGGGCTTTTCCAGGAAGAATCCTGGAGTGGGTTGCCATTTCCTTCTCCAGGGGATATTCCCAATCCAGGGATCGAACCCAGGTCTCCCGCATTGTAGGAAGATGCTTTACTGTCTAAGCCACCAGCCACCAGGGAAGTCTGTGGTTTCCTACCAGGAAAAGAAAAATTTCCCTTTTCCATTAAGAACTCACAAGTTCACATATACCTTTTTCCTCCAAATACACACAGATATAAAATAAATTCTTAGAAATTAATCTGAGCATCTGGTGTGGCTGTGTGGAAATCTGGTATGTTTCACTAACATATTTGATGTTTCATTGTGGTCACTGATAAAAGATTGATTTAACAAATAATTCCACTCATGTTCTAATCAAAATCAGACACCATAGAACAAAAATGTTGTGAGATTCTGACTCTCTGAAAACTAGATTATTATTTACAAAATAGCCTATGATAATTGTACTACATGATGTCATAGTTTTTATAGAAATGCCTTTTCTCTTAATCAGCAGGAAAGAAAATTGTACAGAAACTGCCCCCATAAAATATGAGAAAAGGCATTACACATTTTTTTTGATACAGTGAAATGCCTATTACACTTTATCATTTTTCAGCCATGGCATACCACAGCTCAAAACCCAAGGGCAAAGAACTCACTTAACTAAGATACATGCCATACATCACAAAAATGTGGCTGCCTTTACTGAAAGATGATGTAATATGTAAGGCAAGTGTATTGTGTTACTGGGTTTTCCGTGTAGTTCCCTTATAACTGTCACAAGTTCGGTATGATAAGTGAGGACAACTATTTGATATACTGTATTTTATTTCCTAGTCATGCATCATTTGAGCCAATGTGTCTCCCAAGTGTGGTCTAGAGAGCCCCAGGGACCCTCTGGTTCGTCAATAATGCTTCACTGGGAGGAAGAACTTGACTGGAGCAGAGGAATTGAGTTGAGAGTGATCCCTGCAGAAAGTAACTGAAGTTGTGATAATTCTTACCCACTAAAGGGAGCCAGGGAGCAGAAGCCTGACCAATCTAAAACATAAAGATTTATCACCCAGACCTCATGGATAGAGGGCAAGCATGAGATAGTTAACCTGAGGACCACTTCTCCATCACAGGGCTGCATCTCTTTCCTTTTGGAAGCCAGAGAAGCTCAACTTGCCCTCCTTTTCTCCAACTCCACCCATCACGTGCTGCCCCATCCCCACCCTCAGCCAGGATTTGCTGCAGAGCATCAAGGTCCTCCAAGTATTCCTCTTTAAGATAGTCACCAAGAACAAAACCTTTTCTCTTTCACCTGGCTTATTGCATTTGACTAGGTGAGGAAAAGCAGGTAATAAAGAGACAACAAGCATAGGGAGTAACAAATATCCCAGAATTCGTATACCCTGCTGAGATGATGACTGGACTTTCCTTCTCTTCTTTTGTTTCTGGGAATAGAATTCTCTTCTTGCCTCTTTCTCCTGCCAGGACAGTGGATCCCTTCTTCCAAGGTAGCCCCTTTTAGATGAGGGGCACTGGGAATAACTCACTGGTATTCCCATCTCTCTCATTTCCTGGATTGGGACGATCCCTTGGAAGAGGGCATAGCAACCCACTCTAGCATTCTTGCCTGGAGAATCCCATGGACAGAGGAGCCTGGTGGGCTTACAGTCTATAGGACCACAGAGTTGGACAGGACTGAAGGACTGAGCGTGTTTCCATCTCATAAGTAGGTTCTTTGAATTTTTGACATGCTGGTGATGGGTGAAACATACTAAACAGCTTCTGTCTTTTGCTAGAAAGTTCCTCTCAAACTGTTTCTTCACATGAAAATTTTCTTCATATTATACTTTCAAAAGATACTATAGTAATTCTGTAGTATTTTAAAGACAAGGTAAAAAAAAAAATCAAACATTGTAATAGGGTATATAGTGAAAAGTTACCTTTACCTCAATCCCATAATCTTCCCTGTCTTCCCCTCTAACTATCCATTAGAACAACCAGGTTAGGTCCATTATATACAAGGTATCTTTTACATAAGCCAATACAGATATAAGAAACTGTGTATATATGTGTATGTATGTACTTGTATTTATATCTATCTTTTTTTCCCTAAAGCATACTATGCATTGTCCCAAAAGTCTTGGTACAATTTTATGCTTTAGTAATTTGAGAAGGTTAAAAGTTCCATTCAGAAAAACATTTAAATTTTTAATAATTTAAATTTTGTGTATACTTACTTAGTCTTTTAAATATTGACTAGTACATTTTAAATTTTAATCTTTCATTTTTATCATTATTTGCTACCTTCCATTTGAGGGATTGAAATGTATATATGAATATTATCCTTGCTTTTTTTAAATTTACTGTTTCTTGGTGCTTGTCCCATCTCAATATGTATAGATCCTTATTATTCTTTTTCAGAGCTTCATTGTCACCCATTGTGTAAATGGATCATAAATAATTTAACCAATCTTCCATTAATGTATATTTAAGTTGCTTATAACAACACTCTAAAGATTATTATTATGGATATATTTTTTCTCATTTAATAGAAAGTCATTTACAAATACTTTCAATTACAAGTAAGAGAAATGATAACTAACAGTGGCAATCCTATTTGTTTTAAATAGGTTTTAAGTTTTTCATATAATAGTATCCCCAAAGATGAGCAGTTAGAGCAGATTCAGCTGCTCAGTGATGCCATGAAAAACTCACGCATATTCAGTCTTTTCACATAGCCATATTTAATGTGCTGGACTTTTGTTCTCATCCTTGTCACTTTACAGTCACAAAATGGCTACCATAGCTCCAAGAATCACAGCCATAGTCAAGACAAAAGGCAAAGGAACGAATGAATGGAACCTGTGTCTGTCCCTTGTACTAGGACAGGAAAAGATTTCCTAAAGACTGTAGTAGACTTGCAGTTTTAAGATGATGATGATGCTACCTCTCCCTATCTTCAAGGAGACAGCAAGAGAATGAGGCTGCTGAAAATAGCTGTGGAGAGTGTCTTCCGAACCCCATCTGATAAGAAAGATAGACAACAACTCCTAGAAGCTGTTCAGTCCAGCAGAGCTCAAGTCGAGAGTTGGGCAAACTGAACTGATAACCCCCAGAGCAATATCAGGCCTTCCTGCTTCTTGTGCTATGCACTGGCCAGGGAATTAACTCACAGCCAAGACTGAGGGTTTCTCCTGGCTGCTCCTGACTAGAGAGCCTGTTTGGAGAAATGGAGAGTGGCCTGAAATGACTCCTACCCTTCCTGTCCTCTCACTGTGGAGAGTGTCCTCTTTATCATCTGAGCAGAAGGGCTAGAGACAGCTCTGGGAAATGTGGGGCCTAGCAGCACTCAAGCCAAGAGTTTGCATCACAAAGATAAATTTTTTTTTCTTTATTTTACCTATATGAGAAGATGGATATTATCTGAACCTATTGTGGTACTCACTTTGCAGTATATATAAATCAAACTATCCTGCTATGTGCCTTAAACCTATACAGGGAATTATTTCAATTATTTCTCAAAAAAGTTGGGAAAATGCAGTTTAGAAGCAACAATCACATGCTACAGAGAAAATCCTACTTTTAGGACTAATCTGTACCCTCCTTTCTTCTCTTGGTCACTTTTCTCCCAGGTTTAAACCTAAACATCAAAGATAATAAACAAAATCATATGCTACATATAGGTAAAGAAAATCTATAAGGGAGTGGATAATTGGATTGAGTCAATGATGGTAGCTAAAAATTTATTGAACACATATATGACAGGCCATGTTTTAAGCACTTTACCTATATTAATCAATTTATTCTTCATAGCAATTTATCTGTGGAGAGAAATCTGCATCATCAACCATCAATGGTAAATTAAGCAACAAAAGGTAATAATATGATGAGTTTTAAGCTCAAGCTATGTCAGAAGTAACACAGAGGGAGAGTTACAATTGCTTCATCTCCCTGCTCTACTTACACATTTCCTAAAGCTCACCCTCTGGTTGGCACTCAGGTCTCAGCCTCAGCAGGAAAGCACTCAGTCCATTCTTACACCAGGGAAAGTACAGACATTGTCCTTTTCAACACTGATATTGGCAATGTTATGAAATTTTCCAATCTGATTTATTTTTTAGTACCTCATCATTTTCATAGTTAAGAAAAGTCTTTTCCAGGTGTTTATACATGCTTCATAATATATTCCATAAATGATAAATGACAGGAACTTTAGCTTGATTTTTTCTGGTGGATCAAAGAACAACATTGAGATTACTAGCCAATTACTATTTAGTTTCATCTGTTGCTGAGATAGGGCTTCCCAGATGGTGTTAGTGGTAAAGAACCCAGCTGCCAATGTGGGAGACACAAGAGACACAAGTTCAATCCTTGGTTCGGGAAGATGCCCCTGGAGGAGGGCATGGCAATCCATTCCAGTATTATTGCCTGAAGAATCCCATGGACAGAGGAGCCTCCTGGCAGGCTACTGTCCATAGGGTCCCAAAGAGTCAGACATGACTAAAGTGACTTAGCACGCACGCACAATCAATACTGAGATAGGGAACTTCAAAAGTCATAGCTGACTTCTTTGACCAATTGGGGAACTTTTATTGGAGCAAAACCTTGTTGTTCCTCAGAAAAGTTTCAGAATTCTAGTGCTAATAACTCAAGTCCTGATACAATCCACTGGTGGAAGTCTTGGGATTTATGAACACATATGAAGTATTAAGTGTTAGTCACTCAGCTGTATCCAACTTTTTGTGACCCATGGACTGTAGCCCACCAGGATCCTTTGTCCATGGAATTCTCCAGGCAAGAATACTGGAGTGGGTAGCAATTCCCTTCTCAAGGGCATCTTCCCAACCCAGGTATCAAACCTGGCTTTCCTGCATTGCAGACTGATGATTTACCATCTGAGCTACCAGGGAAGCCCTATGAAAACAGTCAGCAGTAAATTCTACTAGATATTAGTGCTCAAGGTATTATGTGTCTCCAACAGGATCTCTTTTTAAAAAAAAAAAAAAAAGAGTAGCTAGAAGATATCGGTGTTGCACATCCTTAGGGGAAGAGTTTGCAGAGCTAAGCTGCAACAGAGTGAGATACAAAGATCTTGGACTAAGAACACAGCCTGTTTGGTCCCTCAAAGTGTGTTCCCATATCTGGTCGGTGATCTTTCCAACTGGGAAAAAACATGCACAAGTGAAGGATCTTCCTTCCACTAGAAGCTTTCTACTATGCTAAGTTCCATATCCCAACTACACTTCACTGAAGTCTTTGCAGGCTGGGCCCTCCTTAGTGCCTTAAATCGCTGTCCTATCACAGAAAAGGGAACACTGAGCAGCATCTCTACCACCCTCTAGTTTTACTTCTTTGACACACCCTGGGACATTGAGTTTTGGACATTTCCAACTTAAGAAAGGAAAGCAAAATCACATGTTAATTTTGGTGTTATAAATCTACTAGAAAATAGGAGGCCTAGAATAGCTGTAGGCTAAAAAATACTGGTCAAAACCACCATGAGACTTTTTTAAAAAAATAAGAGGTTATGCAAAGTTCTGGCTCCTCTTGTCTCCCAGCTGCTGTCTCACAGACCCCTCTCTATTCTAAGGGCTGGAAAGTTCCTATACACAGGCTCATTTGTGGTCAACATAAAGTAGACTGTAGCCTTGCACCCACTCCCTTTGCTTTGTTAAAAATAACATTAATACTCATTCATTGTAGAAATTTTGGAAAATACAGGAAAGCATAAAGAAAATAAAAATGACCCATAAGTTCACCACTTTACTGTCTTTCCTAAGTGTTGTTCTAAAAACAAACACTGGGATCCAAAGAACAGATAAACGCCACCAAAGGTTTCTGATTCCTTTTTATGTAGTCCTTGCTCTATTTATTTAGCAAAGGAACTGGCAGCAAAAGGACTAAGAAAGAACTGTCTTTGAATCACAGCATTTTAGAGGCAGAATAGATGACCCAAAATCCTACCCAAGAATCTCCTCTATGCTACCTCTGTGAGAGTGGAAGCCAGATTCTGCTCAGTGCCTCCAGGAATGCTTTTCTAGACAGATGGCTCAGTACTATGCAGTTCTGCTTGCCAGGAAGTTCTCCCTATACTGTATTCTTCCTATCCCTGGGTCCTAAAAGGTACTCTGGAGCAATGTAAGTTTAACTTCTTCTTGGGTAATCTTAACAATCAATCTAAATCCTCTAATTTCAAGAGTGAACTATTTTGTACCTTCTACTCTGGGTGAACTCTACTTCATTCAAAGCATGGTGTCCAGAACTGAATAAAGAACTCTAATTGTGCAGAGTAGCATGGAGGTCATGTCTTCTGTGATTTTGACACTGAATACTTATTAATATGAGCGTAATAGTCAAAATTCAATTTGAAACCTTTTCTAATTATGTGAGGGGCTTTCCTGATAGCACAGTAGGTTGAGATTCTGCTTGCAATGCAGGAGACCCCAGCTTAATTCTTGGGTCTGGAAGATCCTCTCAAGAAGGGATAGGCTAGGCTACCTGCTCCAGTATTCTTGGGCTTCTCTTGTGGCTCAGCTGTTAAAGAATCTGTCCGCAATGCGGGAAACCTGGGTTCGATCCCTGGGTTGGGAAGATCTCCTGGAGAAGGAAATTATAATAATAATCAATTCAATCTCTTTGGCCACACCCTGCACTGCAGATATCGGTAGTGTTGTTGGCTACAATCACCCGGTTCCACTATGCCCGAAGGACACCTTAGTCAGTTTCAGGGCCTTTGTATATGCTTCCAAGGTTAATTTGTGTGTCAACTTGTAGAAGCCATGCTGTGCAGTTGTTTGACCAAACACCAGTCCTGATGTTGCTATATGGTGGGTTGTTTTTGCAGGCAATTAATATTTAAATCAATATAGTTTGAGGAAAGCACTTACTCTCCATAATGAAGGAGGACTTCATTCAACCTTAAGAAAAAAGGCTGAAGTCCCTGGAAGAGAAAAGAATTTTGCCTTCAGTTTGCCTTCATACTCAAGACTACAGTAGCAACTTTAGCCAGAATCTCTATTCTTCAGCCTACTCTGCAAATTTTGGACTTACCAAGTCTATAATTTCATGGGTAATTCTTCACAATAAATTTATCTCTCCATCTTATTGCTTCTTTTTCTTGGGGAACCAAGACTAATATATATATATATATATATAT
>ML660777.1:14609475-14685106 GCA_007570785.1 Antilocapra americana
GTTTTCTCCACTATTCCTTTTTTTCTTTTTCCATGCCTGACACAGTCAAATATAGATCCCCAGCTCTACTCATCTTTTGTTCTCTAAGCAAATATCTTCACTTCTATATATGAATCATATTTCTCTTGGCCCCATCTCCAAGTAGTTTTTGCCATTTCTATTCAATGAAATGCCTTGGTATTTTCTTCCTTATGAACTACAGTTCTTCTTTCCTCAAAACACTGACTATAATCACCTTTGTAGGAAACCTTATAACCTAAACTCATATAGCTCTGGTCACTGACACCTTTAGCGGCTCTCATAAAACACATGTCTCTGTTGTATGCCTACTTTTATTCTAGATCCTTTTTATGTATATTCTGTTGCTTCTTTCCCTGTTCTGTTATTTTGGTTTCATCTTTTTTTTCATTTGTAGTGAAAGTTCCTTAAGGATATGGAAAACGTCTTATTTTTCAGTCTTAGTTACAATAATGTTCAGCATACAGGAGCATCTTAATAAATATCCTTCACTATAACTTATTCATATAACTTCAGGTTTTCTAATATGGATGAATGACACTAGATAGACACAAAATGAGCCAGAATTTCCATAAAACTAAGCTCCATTTAGATCTTGTTTTAAGACCACTGAAAGTTTTAAGGTATTGTTATCAAGCTTTTTTTTTTTTAAAGATAAGATCAATTTCCTGAGGGTCCAATGCTAAACTTATTCTAAGTCCTCCTATTATACATGTACTAGGAAGATTATATGCAAAGATGTAGTGTTTCTGAAAGCTTAATGTTCAAAGGACTCACCTGGGAGGCTTGGTAAAATTCAACTTCTAATTCAAAAGATCTGAGTTGGAACTGAAACACTGAATCTCTAACAAGCTGTCAGGTGATGCTAATGGTGGTTGTCTATGTACCACACATTGATGAACAAGGTCCAATAGAGAGAATACAGGTAGGAAGTCAGTGAAAGTTTTAGTTGCTCAGTTGTGTCTGACTCTTTGTGACTTCATGAAATGTAGCCTGCCAGGCTCCTCTGTCCATGGAATTTTCCAGGCAAGAATATTGGAGTGGGTTGCCATTTCTGTTTGAATCATTTTTGATTTGGGCTAGAACTGAGCCCAAATCACTTACCAGCCATGGGAAATATAGGCAAGATTAAATAAGTACATGTATATGGAAAGCATCTAGAATAATTTCTGGAACTTAAAGTTTGTTGGTAATCTTAAATATTTCTTTTCCTACCATGTGGATAGCTATCCCTGTCAACCTGTGTTATATATCTCATAATGTCTGGCTCTTTTAACTTCTAATGGTAGTATTTTTCTCAAAACACCTGTAACTAAATTGTTTTCATTTAAACTATTTTTAGTTTTAAAGAAATTTTGTAAAATAAGAAACTATTTTGGCACTTCATTCTTTTCCATGTCTATGGTCATACTGTACACTATTGCATGGGCTTGAAGTTAAATAGATCTAATTCTTCAAATTATGTCTCTGCCATTGTTGGTTGAAAACTCATACAAATTACTTCATCTCTATAAACTTTGTTTCCCTCACTTATTAAATGAAGATAATAGCTATCTATATTATGAAAATACTGAATGGATTAAGTCAAAGCACGTAAGAAAGTTGTGTGTGCAAGCTCAGTCATGTCTGACTCTTTGTGATCCCCTGGACTATATAGCCTGCCAGGCTCCTCTGTCCATGGGATTTTCTAGGCAAGAATATTGGAGTAAGTTGCCATTTCCTTCTCCAGTAAGAAAGTTAATCAAATGCCAATTCATAGTAAGAACTTACATCAGACACTTCTTGTGTTTCAATCCATTGCTTAATGACAAGGGTGACCAAACTACAAAGGAGACAATATATAGTCTTGACAGTTTTCTCTGTCAAAGTCAAGAATAGGAAAAGAGTAGGACTTGAATCCATAATGAGGACATTTGGGTGGGAGAGTCTGAGAATCTTAAACACCCAGCACCAACTGAATCCAATAAATGGCAAAAGTCCCTTCCTCTTTACTAGAGGAGAGCAGCCTTCCTTTTCCTGCAAAAGTCTTACCTAAGCCAGGTGCCTTGCAAGATAATGCTTATCTCCCTCACAATCTATCCCTTCATTACCTATTGTATAGAGTCAAGTCTCTGCATAGCCCAAATGGAAAAATAAAGTCTCTGCTTTGGAAGAAAATGACTTACACAAAAGATTGCTAAACCTGGCAAACATATAAGGGCAGGAACCAGGATACTATATGTGAGAGTGGTTTTTAAGAATGTAGGACTAGAAAGGGCAGAATATAAAGGGAAGTAGATTGCAAGGTTGGTTGGAAACATTTATTGACACAGGAATACTCTCCCATGACTAAGGGTTCAATGTTCTATCAGTCTGCTACTGCCGCAACAACCACATAATCTCAGTGACATGCCACAATAAGCATTTATTTCTTACTTTGCTGAGGTTTGGCTGATATAGTCTGGGCTTGCTCCAAGCTGTGGGTTGAATCCAGATCTGCAACTTATGTCTTTCATCTTCTTTGGACCAATGGTTATTCAAGGCAGGGACTTCTCAGAGCTAAAGTTAGGAGTTCAGAAGACAAGCCCAATTGTGTATCCATATTTTAAGCCTCTACTCCCATGATGTTCAATAATATACTACTGGATAAAATAAGTCATATGGCCAAGTTTAATATTCTAAGTATATGAAAGAAAGGAAATGTTTGTACTATTTGCATATGATGTGATAATCTATAGAAAACCAAGAACATATAGATAAAATATAAGAATAGTAAGAGATTGTAGACAGGTAGCTGTATGTAAGATCCATATGCAAAGAGAATTGCATTATTATTTTCTTGGAGATAATGTTATAAATTTCAAGGCTATGGTTTTTCCAGTAGTCATGTATGGTTGTGAGAGTTGGACAGTGAAAAAGGCTGAGGGCTGAAGAATTGATGATTTTGAACTGTGGTGTTGGAGAAGACTCTTGAGAGTCCCTTGGACTTCAGGGAGACCCAACCACTCCATCCTAAAGGAGATCAGTCCTGGGTGTTCATTGGAAGGTCTGATATTAAAGCTGAAACTCCAATATATTAGCAACCTCATGCAAAGAGTTGACTCATTGGAAGAGACCCTGATGCTGGGAAGGATTGGGGGCAGGAGGAGAAGGGGAAGACAGAGGATGAGATGGCTGGACGGCATCACCAACTTGATGGACATGGGTTTGGGTGGACTCCAGGAATTGGTGATGGACAGGGAGGCCTGGTGTGCTGTGGTTCATGGGGTCACAGAGAGTCAGACATGACTGAGAGACTGAACTGATACTGAATGTTATAAAATATAATCCATGAAAAGATAAATTTTTTAGTTAGAACAACAAGAAAAAGATGCAATATACAAATCTAACAAAGGATGCACAGAACATGAATGGATAAAATGTTGAAACTTTTTGCGAGACACTAAAAAAATACCTGAATACTTGAAAATATATCTCATGTTCAAGATTATGAAGAATCAAAATTATAAGGATACAAATTATCTCCAACAAAATTATAAAGTCAGTTAAAAACCCTAAGCAGTTCCTTTTCAATAATTTGACTAATAATTTTAAAATTTATATAGAAGGACAAAGACCCAAGAAGAGTCAAGACATTTAAGAAACTAAGTAAAAAGAATAGAGGGAGATAGTCCTACATCTAGTTATAAATATCACAGGGTAATCCCTATCATGTAAGTTGTTCATGGTTTCTGTGACATTTATTTACAGTGATTAATTTTCTTATCTGCTTAGTGAACTTTTTGATTCTATTTGGTTTATCTTTATCCGTGAAAAACTGAGAGACTTAATTGAGGGTGCTTACCTTTGGAGAAGAATTAAACTTATTTCTATTAGAAGCATGAAGGTCCTACTGGCCTTGGACAACTTCATCCCCCTTGAAAACTTCTTGGATTAATCCTAGAGTCTTTGATTCATTTTCCCCACCTTTTCCTTGACCCAGGACATAGTTTCCCAGTTGTAGCAGTAACATAAGCGTATATCTTTAAAGCAAAGTTATTTTTGAGATTGTTTATGATTCTGCTTTCAGAATATATTTGTAATTTCCAGGTGGAAGTTTCTTTAGTTTTAAAATTATTATTATTTTCTGCAAGTCTAGAGATTCAATTAATATGTTTTATGCAGATCTCACTTTTTTCTCCCTGGAAGGGTCTTACACAGGATCTGGTCTACCACGTTGACATAAGCCAAAGTTCTTGGTATGTAATTCTGGACAGAGTCTGGTAGCCTTTCAAACTACATTACTATTTACCTTCTTTTGCATAAAATATGAATTATTTGCTGCCAGTTATTCATTTCTCCTTCCTATCACTTCAGTCATTTTAACCCTTTAGGGGTTGAATTCTTAAAAAATCTAAAATGTCATTCAAGACAAGGTAGTATGAAAGACTGCCAGTCAATGATTTTCTAACTCTTCTCCTAAAACTACAGCTCTTTTCTCTGGTGTTTTTATTAAGCCTAGTCATCCTAGCTTGTGCCTTTATCTAATTAAATTATATCACAAGATGAGAATATAGAAAAAACTGACTACTGTGCTAAGGTGAAAAAACTGAGAATTTAGTTAGCAAAGTCTAAAAGAGTTTACCATTCTCCTTTCACTTTGCAATTCTGACCTATAGCCAGACAGAAAAATGAAAGTTATTTTGCCGTTTAAGTAGAGTATAGCTCATATCAAATTCAAATACCATATTGAATGATTATAATTTTGCTTTACTCTATTTATAAAATATAAAATAATTCTCTTCCTCTCTTCTCTTACATCTAACCCACAATTAATAAAATCTTAGAATTTGTAGTCAGGAAAATGCTATCTATTGTAATATTTTTGTTTCCCTTCACATGTAAATCAAATTGTGCACTTAAAATTCTGGCTCTGATTAGGATGGTAAAGGCAGTTTAGCTACAATCCAATCCAACATTTTCTTTCCCTCTATTGTCAGTTGGAAACATAATATGAAAGCTATACTCATTCAGCTAGCAGCGACTTCTTTATAGAGGTCCAGTTATGTTTTGTTAGTAGCTTAGAGTTTTGTTAGTTTAGTTGCTCGGTTGTGTCCGACTCTTTGTGACCCCATGGATGGCAGCACACCAGGCCTCCCTGTCATCACCAACTCCCAGAGTTTACTCAAACTTATGTCCATTGAGTTGGTGTTGCCATGCAACTATCTCATCCTCTGTCCTCACTTTCTCCTCCCACCTTCAATCTTTCCCAGCATCAGGGTCTTTTCCAATGAGCCTGTTCTTTGCATCAGGTGGCCAAAGCATTGGAGTGTCAGCTTCAGCATCAGTCCTTCCAATGAATATTCAGTACTGATTTCTTTGAGGATTGACTGGTTAGATCTCCTTGCATCCAACGGATTCTCAAGAGTCTTCTCCAATACCAAAGTTCAAAAGCATCAATTCTTCTGTGCTCAGCTTTCTTTATAGTCCAACTCTCACATCCATACATGACTATTGGAAAAACTATAGACTTGACTAGATGGACCTTTGTTGGCAAAGGTCTCTGCTTTTTAATATGTTGTCTCGGTTAATTGAAGATTTTCTTCCAAAAAGCAAATGTCTTTTAATTTCATGGCTGCAATCACCATCTGCAGTCATGTTGGAGCCCCCCAAAATAAAGTCTCTCACTGTTTCCATTGTTTCCCCATCTTTTGCCATGAAGTGATGGGACTGGATGCCATGATCTTAGTGTTCTGATGTTGAGCTTTAAGCCAACTTTTTCACTCTCCTCTTTCACTTTTATCAAGAGGCTCTTTAGTTCCTCTTCACTTTCTGCCGTAGGATGGTGTCATCTGCATATCTGAGGTTATTAATTTCCTCTGGCAATCTTGTTTCCAGCTTCTGCTTCATCCAACCCAGTATTTCTCATGATGTACTCTGCATATAAGTTAAATAAGGATGGTGACAATATAGAGCCTTGATGTACTCCTTTCCAGATTTGGAACCAGTCTGTTGTTCCATGTCCAGTTCTAACTGTTGCTTCCTCACCTGCATACAGGTTTCTCAAGAGACAGGTCAGATGGTCTGGTATTCCCATCTCTTTCAGAATTTTCCAGTTTGTTGTGATCCACACAGTCGAAGGCTTTGGCATACTCAATAAAGCAGAAATAGATGTTTTTCTAGAACTCTCTCACTTTTTTGATGATTCAACAGATGTTGGCAATTTGATCTCTGGTTCCTCTGCCTCTTCTAAATCCAGCTTGAACATCTGGAAGTTCACAGTTCATGTACTGTTGAAGCCTAGCTTGGAGAATTTTGAGCATTACTTTGCTAGCATGTGAGATGAGTGCAATTGTGTGGTAGTTTGAGCATTCTTTGGCATTACTTTTCTTTGGGATTGGAATGAAACCTGACCTTTTCCAGTCCTGTGGCCTCTGCTGAGTTTCCCAAATTTGCTGGCATATTGAGTACAGCATTTTCACAGCATCACCTTTTAGGATTTGAAATAGCTCAACTGGAATTCCATCACCTCCACTAGCTTTGTTCGTAGTGATGTTTCATGAGGCTCATTTAACTTTGCATTCCAGGATGTCTGGCTCTAGGTGAGTGATCACACCATCGTGGTTATCTGGGTCATGAAGATCTTTTTGTATAGTTCTGTGTATTCTTGTCACCTCTTTTTAATATCTTCTGCTTCTGTTAGGTCCATACCATTTCTGTCCTTTATTGTGCCCATCTTTGCATGAAGTGTTCCCGTGGTATCTCTAATTTTCTTGAAGAGATCTCTAGTCTTTCTCATTCTTTGATTTCCTCTATTTCTCTGCATTGATCACTGATGAAGTCTTTCTTATCTTTCCTTGCTATTCTTCAGAATTCTGCATTCAAATGGGTTTATCTTTCCTTTTCTCCTTTGCTTTTTGCTTGTCTTCTTTTCACAGCTATTTGTAAGGTTTCTTCCATTTTGCCTTTTTGCATTTCTTTTTCTTGGGGATGGTCTTGATCACTGCCTCCTATACAATGTCATGAACCTTCATTCATAGTTCTTTAGGCACTCTCTCAGATCTAATCCCTTGAATCTGAAACTTCCACTGTATAGCTGTAAGGGATTTGACTTAGGTCATACCTGAATCGTCTAGTGGCTTTCCCTACTTTCTTCAATTTAAGTCTGAATTTGACAATAAAAACTTCATGTTCTGAGCCACAGTCAGCTCCCGGTCTTGTTTTCACTGACTGTGTAGAGCTTCTCCATCTTTGGCTGCAAAGAATATAATCAATCTGATTTTGGTATTGACCATCTGGTGATGTCCATGTGTAGAGTCTGCTCTTGTCTTATTGGAAGAGGGTGTTTGCTATGATCAGTGGGTTCTCTTGGCAAAACTCTATTATCACTTGCCCACTTCATTCTGTACTCCAAAGACAAATTTACCCATTACCCCAGATATTTCTTGACTTCCTACTTTTGCATTCCTGTCCCCTATAATGAAAAGGACATCTTTTTTGGGCGTTAGTTCTAAAAGGTCTTGTAGGTCTTCATAGAATTGTTCAACTTCAGCTTCTGCATTCCTGGTCCAGGCATAGACTTGTATTTCTGTGATATTGAATGGTTTGCCCTGGAAATGAAGAGAGATCATTCTGTCATTTTTTAGATTGCATCCAAGTACTACATTTCAGAGTCTTTTGTTGACTATTATGGTTACTCCATTTCTTCTAAGGGATTCTTGACCACAGTAGTAGATATGATGGTCATATGAGTTAAATTCACCCATTCCATTCCATTTTAGTTTGCAAATTCCTAGAATGTTGACATTCACTCTTGCCATCTCCTGTTTGACCACTTCCAATTTGCCTTGATTCATGGACCTAACATTCCAGGTTCCTATGCAATATTGCTCTTTACAGCATCGGACTTTATTTCCATCACCAGTCATATCCACAACTGGGTATTGTTTTTGCTTTGGATCTATCTCTTCATTCTTTTTGGAGTTATTTCTCCACTAATATTCAGTAGCATATTGGGCACCTACCAGCCCAGGGAGTTCATCATTCAGTGTCCCATCTTTTTGCCTTTTCATACTGTTCATGGGGTTCACAAGGCAAGAATACTGAAGTGGTTTGCCATTCCTTTCTCCAGTGGACCACATTTTGTCAGAACTCTCCACCATGACCTGTCCATCTTGGGTAATCCTATAGGGCATGGCTCATAATTTCATTGAGTTAGAGAAGGCTGTGGCCCTTGTGATGAGATTGATTTGTTTTCTGTGAGTGTGGTTTTCAGCCCTCTGATGGAGAAGGAAAAGAGGTTTATGGAAGCTTCTTGATGGCAGAGTTTGACTGAGGGGAAAACTGGTTCTTGTTTTGATGGGTGGAGCCATGCTCAGTAAATCTTTAATCCAATTTTCTGTTGATGGGTGGGGCTGTGTTCCCTCCCTGTTATTTGACCTGGGGCCAAACTATGGTGGAGGTTAAGAAGATAATGGTGACTTCCTTCAAAAGGTCCCCTGCAAGGACTGCTACACTCAGTTCCCCCACCCTGCAGCAGGCCACGACCAACCCATGCCTCTGCTGGAGACTGCTGGACACTCATGGGCAAGTCTGAGTCAGTCTCTTATGGGGTCACTACTCCTTTCTCATGTGTCCTGGTGAGCACAAGGTTCTGTTTGTGCCCTCCAAGAGTCTGTTTCCCCAGTTCTATGTAAGTTCTGGCTCTATGGTGTGGTTAATGGTGACTTCCTCCATGAGGGCTTATGCCATACCCAGGTCTACTGCACCCAGAGCCCCTGTCCCTGCAGTAGTCCACTGCTGATTTGTACCTCTTCAGGAGACACTCAAACACAGTTCTGTCTCAGTCTCTGTGGGGTCTCTGAGACCTGGTACACACAAGGTTTGTTTGAGCCCTCTGAGCATTTCTGGTGGGTATAGAGTTTGATTCTAAATGCAATTTCGCCCTCCTACCTTCTTGCTGGGGCTTCTCTGCCCTTGGATGTAGGGTATTTCCTTACAGCTTCTCCAGCTCTGTGCAGCTGCCTCTCCTCCAAAGTTAGTAGCTTTAATTTTTTAAAAAAAGGACTGAATATTATGATTAGATCAGAATCAAAAAACTTCATATTTTATAATCTCCCCCCAAATATCTATATTATTCCCTTAGTTTTGAATTAAGTTAAAACATATTAATCACTTTCTATCTTATTATATTTGTTTTTCTTAAAAAGATGAAGTAATTAGTTTATGTTTAGAAAAACCACTCTGCTCCCAATATAGGGAATTTCAACCAACTCTTCAACATAAAGAAAAATAGAAAATGGGACAAAATATTTTTAGAGATAAGTTTAAAGGGATAGGAAGTCTACCAAGATAATAAAGAATTATTGGGATAGAATCTGGGAGAGTGTAGAAGCCTGGAAAAGTAAGTCTAACGTTTGAGGCTTTTTTTTCCCCCTCTCTAGTAACATTTCCTGATTCTAGATGGGGCAGCTCTGAGGCAAGGTAAACTTTTAGCAAGCTAGTGAAACCAGAGACCAGTTACTGGAGGCAGGGCTTGTCAAACTGATGGGGTCTTGATAATTCTTCTTTCTTTGGTTTGGCTTTACAGTAAGATAAACTAAAAGGAAAGATAACTTCACAGTGGCTGTAATAGAGCTTTAAATTGTGAAATTCTTGAAATAAGACTGGATGATTTTCAGATTGCTAGCACCATCCTGGCATGTGGCAAAAGCAAATATAAATCCTCTCTGGAGAAAGACGATACTACATTAAGTCTCAAATTACTCCTATATACAATATTGCAAAATCAACTTCTAGCACACAATGAAAAGTAACTAGGAAACTAGGAAAATCACACTAAGGAAAAAATAAAAGGAAATCAGTGGAAACAAAAGCAAGAAACAGATTCAGAAAGTCTCCAGATAGTGATGGTATATGATGATATAAGACACAGACCATAAAATAACTATGTATTCTATGTTCAGACAGATAAGAGACAAGATTGAGAACTGAACTGCAAGTTAAAAGATAGAAGCAAATAGAAATATTGGAATTCAAATATCATTTACCAAGATTAGAAAATCAATGCACAGATATAGCAGCAGATTGGACCAGACTAAAGGTAGACTTAGTAGCTATAAAATTTTAAAAAGCTGGAATAAATTAGAGAAAGAGACTATATGTATATAATAATAGACAAAAGATTTAGAAATAACAATGAGAATTCTAATATATCAGTGTTCAAAACATCAGGCATAGAGGAAAGAAAATATGGAAAGAGGAAATAATTGAAGAAATGATTGCTGCTGAGAATTTTTCAGAATCCCTAAAAACACTAAGGAGTATAAAAGAAATTTATACCACTGAATCCTCCCCTCTTTAAAAAAAATAAGAAAGAAGACAGATTCTCTTCAATGGAGAAACAGAGAACCACCTTTTCAATAGACCAAAAATAAAAACAAGAAAGTGGAATAACTATGGAGCTAAGAGTGAAAACTGCTAACTAGAATTCTATAAAAGTTTTTTCCTGTAGTCGTATATGGATGTGAGAGTTGGACTATAAAGAAAGCTGAGCACCAAAGAATTGATGCTTTTGAACTGTGGTGTTGGAGAAGACTCTTGAGAGTCCCTTGGACTGCAAGGAGACCCACCCAGTTCATCCTAAGGGAGATCAGTTGTGGGTGTTCATTGGAAGGTCTGATGTTGAAGCTGAAACTCCAAAACTTTGACCACCTCATGTGAAGAGTTGACTCATTGGAAAAGACCCTAATGCTGGGAAGGACTGGGGGCAGGAAGAGAAGGGGATGGCAGAGGATGAGATGGCTGGATGGCATCACCTACTAGATGAACATGGGTTTGGGTAGACTCCGGGAGTTGGTGATGGACAGGGAGGCTTGGTGTGCTGCAGTTCATGGGCTCACAAAGAGTTGGACACGACTGAGTGACTGAACTGAACTGAACTTGGAAAATTGTTTGGTTATTAGTCACTAAAATTGAACTTACACATAATTTAGCTCAGCAGTTTCACTCCACCTATACATGCAATAGATATCAGTGCATGCACCCCAGGAGATTTGCACAAGGATGTCACAGTAGCATTGTTTC
The DNA here is from genome assembly GCA_007570785.1 of Antilocapra americana. Taxonomy (NCBI): domain Eukaryota; kingdom Metazoa; phylum Chordata; class Mammalia; order Artiodactyla; family Antilocapridae; genus Antilocapra; species Antilocapra americana. The sequence continues at coordinate 14,620,537 of ML660777.1, forward strand.
TAATAACCCCAAACTAGAAATAACCCCGAAGTACATCAAATTCAGGTATATCCATTCAGCTACGAATTGTATGAACATACAACTACAAAAAACACTGTGAATGGATCTTGCCAATATAATGCGGAATGAAAGACTTCATACTAAAAAAAAGTACTTCTAGGTCCTGGCAATTTTCTCTTTCTTCCTAGATCATGATTACAGTATGCTCATGCTGTAATAGATTATAGAATTTAACATTTTTCTTTCATGTTTCTTCTGTGTATAGGTTTACATTTTGCAATAAAAACTAAAAACTAAATTAATCCAAAATAAAATAAATTTAAGCTTGAAGGTCATTTTTTTGTGGGATCACATTTTTTTATTTTCAGATTTTAAGTAGTAGAAAATAATACGTGAAATGTAAAAGAGACTGAGTAGCAGAAATTTTTTTTTAAGGAGGCTATTTATTTTCTGTTCCTTTCCTTTTATACATACTGAAGAAAAATCAAACTACTATACAGGATGCACTGCCATGCAAAAGCAATGGAAATTCAATATAAGAATGTATTAATCTATTCTTTTTCTTTTGTTAAGTCTTAATTCATTTGAACAGATTGCTTTTGAGTTTATATCTTCTGTCTTTAGTTTTCCCCTTTTCTCTTAAGAATTTTCTCTAATTACAAGTACCTCCAACAGTATTAATTCAAATACAGATAATTATAAATTGAAATGCACATTTTCCCATTTTCTATTGCTTTAAAATGTCCTAACAGTGATGACCTCACTGCCATGCTGAAGTCCAAAGCCACATGCATAGCTAATAATCCATTGTGGATTTGTGCCAAGTGTCCTTAGCCCTCAAGAGCACTGATGAGATTACTACCATTAGAACCACCAGCCTATGAGACTTACACATGCTTGCATGTCTTCAGCCCAATCCACTTGTTCTCAGACACAAGACTCTTTTCAATTACTCTGAAGGTGGAGTCAGCTTATTCTACTGATAAGGCCTTTCTCTGCAAGATCCTTCTCCAGGATTCAGTTCAGTTCAGCTCAGTCGTGTCCAACTCTTTGTGACCTCATGGATTGCAGCATGCCAGGCCTCCCTGTCAACCACCAACTCCCGAAGTTTACCCAAACGCATGTCCATTGAGTTGGTGATGCCATCCAGCCATCTCATCCTCTGTTGTCTCCTTCTCCTCCTGCCCCCAGTCCTTCCCAGCATTAGGGTCTTTTCCAATGAGTCAGCTCTTCGAATGAGGTGGTCAAAGTTTTGGAGTTTCAGCTTCAACATCAGACCTTCCAATGAACACCCAAGACTTATCTCCTTTAGGATGGACTGGTTGGGTCTCCTTGCAGTCCAAGGGACTCTCAAGAGTTTTCTCCAACACCACAGTTCAAAAGCATCAATTCTTTGGCACTCAGCTTTCTGTATAGACCAACTCTCACACCCATACATGACTACAGGAAAAAACCATAGCTTTGACTAGATAGACTTTTGTTGGCAAAGTAATGTCTCTGCTTTTCAATATGATGTTTAGGTTAGTCGTAACTTTCCATCCAAGGAATAAGTGCTTTTAATTTCATGGCTGCAGTCACCATCTGCAGTGATTTTGGAGCCCCCCAAAATAAAGTCAGCTACTGTTTCCACTGTTACTCCATCTATTTGCCATGAAGTGATGGGACCAGATGCCATGGTCTTAGTTATCTGATGTTGAGCTTTAAGCCAACTTTTTCACTCTCCTCTTTCATTTTCATCAAGAGGCTCTTTAGTTCTACTTCACTTTCTGCCATAAGGGTGGTGTCATCTGCATTTCTGAGGTTATTGATATTTCTTCCAACAATCTTGATTCCAGCTTTTGCTTCATCCAGCCCAGCACTTCTCACGATGTATTCTGCATAGAAGTTAAATAAGCAGGGTAACAATATACAGCCTTGAGATACTTCTTTTCCTATTTGGAACCAGTCTGTTGTTCCACGTCCAGTTCTAAATGTTGCTTTCTCACCTGCATACAGATTCCTCAAGAGGCAGGTCAGGTGGTCTGGTATTCTCATCTCTTTCAGAATTTTCCACAGTTTGTTGTGATCCACACAGTCGAAGGCTTTGGCATAGTCAATAAAGCAGAAGTAGGTGTTTTTCTGAAACTCTCTAGCTTTTTCAATGATCCATCAGATGTTGGCAATTTGATCTCTGGTTCCTCTGACTCTTCTAAAGCCAGTTCGAATATCTGGAATTTCACAGTTCACGTATTGTTGAAGCCTGTCTTAGAGAATTTTGAGCATTATTTTACTACCATGTGAGATGAGTACAATTGCGCAGTAGTTTGAGTATTGGTTGGCATTGCCTTTCTTTGGGATTGGAATGAAAACTGACGTTTTCCAGTCCTGTGGCCACTGCTGAGTTTTCCAAATTTGCTGGCATAATGAGTGCAGCACTTTCACAGCATCATCTTTCAGGATTTCAAAGAGCTCAACTGAAATTCCATCACCTCCACTAGCTTTGTTCACAGTGATGCTTCCTAAGGCTCATTTCACATTCCAGGATGTCTGGTTCTAGGTGAGTGATCACACCAACGTGATTATCTGGGTTGTGAAGACCTGTTTTGTACAGTTCTTCTGTGTATTCTTGCTACCTCTTCTTAATATCTTCTGCTTCTGTTAGGTCCATATAATTTCTGTTCTTTATTGAGCCCATCTTTGCATTAAATGTTCCCTTGATATCTCTAATTTTCTTAAAGAGATCTCTAGTCTTTCCCATTCTATTGTTTTCCTCTATTTCTTTGCATTGATCACCGAGGAAGGCTTTCTTATCTCTTGCTATTCTTTGGAACTCTGCATTCAGATGGGTATGTTTTTCCTTTTCTCCTTTGCTTTTTGCTTCTCTTCTTTTCACAGCTATTTGTAAGGCCTCCTCAGATAGCCATTTTGCTTTTTGCATTTCTTTTTCTTGGGGATGGTCTTCCTCCCTGTCTCCTTAAAATGTCATGAACCTCTGTCCATAGTTCATCAGGTGCTCTATCAGATCTAGTCCCTTATATCTATTTCCCATTTCCACTCTGTAATCCTAAGGGGTTTAATTTAGGTCATACCTGAATGATCTAGTGGTTTTCCCTACTTTCTTCAATTTAACTCTGAATTTGGCAAGAAGGAGTTCATGATCTGAGCCACAGTCAGCTCCCAGTCTTGTTTTTGCTCACTGTATAGAGCTTCTCCATCTTTGGCTGTAAAGAATATAATCAATCTGAATTTGGTGTTGACCATCTGGTAAGGTCCATGCATAGAGTCTTCTCTTGTGTTGTTGGAAGAGGGTGTTTGCTATGACCAGTGCATTCTCTTGGCAAAACTCTATGAGCCCTTGCCCTGCTTCATTCTGTACTCTAAGGCCAAATTTGCCTGTTACTCTAGGTGTTTCTTGACTTCCTACTTTTGCATTCCAGTTCCCTATAATGAAAATCTATAATCTCCTGGATTATAGATAATTTAATAACATTGTGAAGAAAACTTCTGTTCAAGTCAACAGGAATCAGTAATCAAGTCAACCTATCAGTAATGTTTTTAGTTAGCACCCCCACCTTCCACAATAACCAATTAATCAATAAATCCTGGTAATTGTTCTTGAATGAACTCAAGTCGTCATCATTTCTTCTTTGAATCACTGCAAACACTTTCTTACTGTTCTCCCTGCCTCTAATCTAGATATTGGCGGGGGAGGGGTGGTGGTGATTGTGCTAAAATGTAAAGATATCCTCTCGCTCATCCTTTGTAAACATTTCTTCCTTCTAAAGTTTCATATTATTCTCTGAATATGAAATGTGAAAGTCAAAATTTGTTAGGAGGTCTACAAGATGCTTCATCATCAAGTTTATGATATGAAGATGCTCTACGTTCACCCTAGCGTCTTGAATACTCATCATTGTGTCATTTTTTTCTCCTCTCGCTATGTCAACCATTCCTCCACACAGAACCCACTTCTATGCTTTCCTTTTTCCTCTGAGAACTTCACATGATCAGAATGCCTATTTCCTACTTGACCTTTTAATGTCAGCTTACATAGCACTTTTGTTTTGTCTCCTCTGAATACTCATATCTGCATTACTTGCCAGCTACCCAGTGTTTTCATAAGATTCTATGCTTATCCCCATATTGTTCTTATCACTTTGAATTGTTTGCTTCCTTTTCTGTCAAATCTACAAACAAATAAGCCCCTAGACATCAGAGGCTATATCTGTAACATGGCTAATGCCAATGAAGCTTGTGTTAATCTGAATAACACATTCAGAGACTCAATATTAGAGGCACATGTCCACAATAAAAACATTGCTTAAATCCAAAAGAAATATGCCCTTTAATTTTCTGACTGTTTATAAATGGTTTAGTCTAGAATATTACTAATAAAATATGTGTGTTTATAAAATACATATGCAGTTCCTAAATTATGGAATTTACAAAGAACTGAAATAGATATATCTCTATGGTTAAGTGGATTAAGCCTTTTTTTCCCAAGTAAAAAATACATATAATATACTTGAATATGTTTATATGTCTTGTTTAGAAAATGCATTTAAAATGTGTATTTCACTTTTCTTCCTTTCTCAAGAAAACCCTAAGTCAAATTTGGCAATATGAACAATATAAAGACAAGTAATATATGCAACTTCTTTTTAAGTTGAAACTGCCTTAAAGCACAAAACAAATGACTTGTTTCATTGTGTGCCTGAATTGGCTATGCTGACAAATTCATGCTCCCAAGACCACAGCTTTGTGCTTCTTCTGCACAGAGTATCTCATAATACTATACATACAAGTTAAAAATATAGAGAAAATTTTAAAACCTTTTTTTTTTTTTACTGTGTTCATCTCTTGTCGTGGATTACCTATTTTGATTAAAAAGAAAAACTTCAGAAGTTTCAGGAACTTTCTATAAAATGCTCTCAATTGATTTAACACATCTTTCCACCTTGGTTTTGTGCAATTTTAGCAATTTCTCTCCTAAATCATTCAGCATATTCTTTTATTTTTAATTATTGAAGGATAATTTCCATACAGAATTTTGTGTTTTCTGTCATACCTCAACATGAATCAGCCATAGGTACACACACATCCCCTCCCTTTCGAACCTCCCTCCCATCTCCCTCCCTATCCCACCCTCTAGGTTGATACAGAGCCCCTGTTTGAGTTTCCTGAGCCATACAGCAAATTCCCATTGGCTATCTATTTTACATATGGTAATATAAGTTTCCAGAGTACTCTTTCCATACATCTCACTTTCTCCTCCCCTCTCCCCATGTCCATAAGTCTGTTCTCTCTGTTTCTCCACTGCTGCTCTGTAAATAAATTCTTCAGAACCATTTTTTGAGATTCCGTATATGTGCATTAAAATACGATTATTATCTTTCTCTTTCTGACACATTTCACTCTGTATAATAGGTTATAGGTTCATCCACCTCATCATAACTGACTAAAGTGTATTCCCTTTTAGCTGAGTAATATTCCACTATGTACATGTACCACAACATTTTTATCCATTCATCTGTCTGTGGGCATTTAGGTTGTTTCCATATTCTAGCTATTGTAAATAGTGCTGCAATGAATAATGGGATACATGTGTCTTTTTCAACCCTGGTTTCCTCAGAGTATATGCCTAGGAGTGGGATTGCTGGGCCATATGGTGGTTTTATTTCTAGTGTTTTAAGGAATCTCCTTACCATCTTCCACAGTGGCTGTATCAATTTATATTCCCACCAACAGTGCAAGAGTGTTCCCTTTAAAGCCATTTTTATCTTCTCCTTCAACTCCTTATTTCCACTGAGAAAATTCTCATTTTATTTAATTAAAATGTACTTCACTGCAATAAACTTTATTGAGAGCATTCTAAAGTTAGGTGTAAAAAGTTAGATCTAATATGAATCTAGTCTTTGAGGAGCCTCTGGAGATAAAATAATTATTACAATGTAAAGTGGTAAGTCCACTGATCGTAATCCTTGAGTATTTGGGAAATAAAGCAAAAGCAGCAAGGGCAGGTATGGATGATATTTAGACATTTCCCTGGAGATAACAACAACTAAGTCAAATCCTGAAAATTTAATAGGCATCATTCTGGCTAAAAGAATGGAAAAGGGCACATGATATTGAGTAGAAGGAAAAGCAGGAATGAGTGATTTGGAGAATTAAGAAAGTTCAAAATTGCAGAGGGTTCCAGTTTCTCCACATCCTCCCAACACTGCTTCTTTTCTGGGTTTTTGGTTTGGTTTGGCTTGGTAATAGCCATTCTAATGGATATTAATGTTATCTTTGTAAATATGTATATGCATATTTTTTGTTATCCTATGTATATGTATATGTATATTTTTTCTTCCAGATTGATTGAGACATACTTGATATACACATTGTATTGGCTTAAGGTGTTTTTTCTACCAAAATTCACCAGAGTAAACACTAACTATGTCTTTTTATGTTCTGTGTAAGAACCTACATAGAGATCATTTTCTCAAGTGTACAGTGATAAATATAGTGCAAAACTAGCATTGAAGAATTTTTCAGATATTAAATTATTGTGTTAAAAAGAAATGAAACATTACATGTTAATATGCATATATATATTAAGAAAAGGTCTGTATGTGTGTTTAAGAAGTAAAAGCCACCATTTAAAACTTAGTAAAAAAGCAAAACTTACTATCATTTTCCTGCTTTTACATGTATATAGTTGACTAAAGTCATCCCATTATAAGAAGAAGACATGACTCACAACCATTTAAAAACTGTGGAACCTCACACCTTCTTTTAGTGATCCTGAACTGCATTTATTGCCAGTGTTACTGTGGTTACCACAGTCTTGCTTTTCCAGGATTGCAAATGGTTTTTTACTTTAAAAAATCATATTGTTTACATAAATATAAATAAATTATATTATCATGTAATTTAGATAAAGAGTGCTTAGGTCAAAATCAAAAGAAAAGACTGGATTATTGCCCTGTAAGTAATGTCTCTTTGAAAAGCCCCAGAGTATTTATAGAACACCCTCAAGATGCTGTTCTGGCTTTGACTCCATTACTCTTTTCCCATGAGTCTTCAACATTGTTTTTCCATTTTCCAACCTTCCAATTTATGCCTCGTGTGTAAGAAAGTACATTCTGTGTAGTTCTTCCAATTGCTAGGAAATGAGAGAGAAATGTAATAAACACAAAATACTAAGAAACGTAATCTGCCACTATAAAAAGCCAAATTTTAAAATGATTCTAACATTACTAAACTACCCCAGGCCATAGAAAAATATGGAAATTTCCCCATTTTATAAAACAGCATAGGTTTATTGCCAAACCTGATAAAATATGTCTCCCTAAAATTAAAACTGAATGTGTAATTGAATTACACATACCTAAATGACATTCCCCCACCCAGCATATATTGATGCATGCAACATATAAACAAATAACAACAAACAACCTTCAACTCAAGTTGTACCCTTGCCCTACACTGAATATGTATCCTGCATGCCTCAACCACATCAGATCTCTAAAGCTAGTTCTGGCCTTCAGTATTCAATCAGAAAGATGCCATTTTCCAACTACTATCAGTAGCACCTGTCTTCAGATTAATAGACACAATGAGTTTTAACATAAATATCAACATCAAGAAGCCTCTTATTAAGGAATTTAGATTAATTAGCAAAAATAGTTTAGGGCAAGAGAGAGATGACAAAGAGTATTGGTACATACAAGGCAATACTTCTATTGAAATATGGCAGTATCTTCTGAATCAAATATTACCCATCATTTCTCAATCACTATACATAATTTTACCCATCTATACTTGCTTATTGAGACCCACCTGTCATGTCTTACCAATATTTTTCTCCCCAGTTACTCCTGAGTCCTGGTTTCTCACAGCCCTTTTCTAATATCATCTCTTTTTAACTCTCCATTCTCTCTCTCATAGGTTCCTGTGCTATTATGACCCCACTGAAGCCCTCATTTCTGGGAGAGGAAGGACAAAGTACTTGGCTTTGAAGCATATAAGTAGACTCCCTGCTTTAAAATTTTAACCAAATGAAGACCTAGTGCCTTTATCCAAAGCAAGAAACCATTCCAGGTTTGTATGAATTAAAGAGCTACATGTATACCATATAGAAAAACCAAGAATAAGACAGCAAAACTAGAACTAATAACTTTCAGTAAAGTAGTCAGTTAAATCATAAATATTAAATAAGTGGCTTTTGGAAAGGTTTCATAGTAATAGTAAATTTGGAGGGAAAGTGTTTACCAAAAGACCTTGTTCCAAATGCCATCCACAAAAATTAAAAAACAAAACAAACAAACAAACAAAAACCTTGAAGGCAAAATTTATCAACAAAAATGAAAAAGAAAGAAGAAGCGAGATTAGGAGAAGGAAGAGAGACAGGATGAAAGAGAAAGAGGAGGAGGAAAAACAATAGAAAATAATGTTTTTAGTTAATCCTTGATTTTTTTCTTGCAAAGTAATAAAGAAGAAATTTTATAAAAGGAGTAATAATAAGGAGTAAATCATCTTACCAGCTATAAGTCTACATATTAGAATAGACAAATAGGATAAAATGATGACAGTAGTCAATTTCATGCCTATAAAAGAGGTTAGTATATTTTAAAATGTAGCATTTCAAATCTCAGGGGAAAATTGACTATTCAATAAATGATATTAAAAATACTCTCCATTTAGGAGAAAAAGAAATTGCAAATATTTTCCAGATGGAGTAGACTTGCTAACATGAATATTAAAAGTAATGAATAATAAACAACAGTATATTAAAGCTATTTCTATAATCTACCTAATCACAACATAAAATCCCAAAATCATAATACAAAGAAATGAAAGAATTTTTGTATCCTTTTAACTTTTCTTCTAAGCAACAGACTAATATGGCAGATATAGATAAGACTATATCCTTAAGATGTACATTAGTTCTATCAGCCAAAAATTAGAAATAATGTATGGATAGTACATCCATAACATAGAATATTATGCTGGCATTAAAGGAGCAAAATAGATATTCATACACTTCATAGAACAATGTTCATTTTATGTTGTCAAATTAAACCAGCATATTAAAAATTACCTCCTAATATGATTCCCCTTCTACAAGAAAAGCAACACATATATCTATACACACACACACATTTATATGTGACCAAAATTTTTTAGAAAACGTAGATAAGATACTAAGCAGATTGTTAATATTGTTATCACTAGTGATCAAAACTGAAAAATAGGCTAAAGAGTTTTCATTTAAACAGCAGTCTTACAAACATCTCAGTGGCTTCTGAGGTGGTACTAGTGGTAAAGAACCTGCCAACCAATGCAGGAGACACAAGAGATACAGATTCAATCACTGGGTAGGGAAGATCCCCTAGAGCAGAGCATGGCAACCGACACCAGTGTTCATGCCTGGCGAATCCCATGGACAAGGGAGCCTGACAGGCTACAGTCCATGGAGTTTCAAAGAGCTGGACATTACTGAAGCAACTTAGTACAAACATCTTAATTGCTCTAATTGAGATGTAGCTTGTACAGTTTTCTTTCAATGGATTTTATTTTATTAGAATAGTTTTAGATTTTAAAAAGGAAGATGGTACAGAATTCCTATAATCCCACACTAAGTTTCCCCTTGTGTACGTTAGTTTCGTGTATTTGTTATAATTAATGAATCAATATTGATACATTATTATTAAATGAAATACATAGTTTCTTCAGGTTTCTTTAGTTTTATCTAATGTCCTTTCCCTTTTCCAGGATCCCATTCATGACATTTAATTGACACATCTCTTGAACTCTGACAGTTTCTCAGACTTTCCTTGTTTTTGATGGCCTTGATATTCTTGAGAATTATTGGTCAGGTATTTGCAGAATGCTCCTCTTAGATACTTGCTGGATAAATTCTCATAATAAGACTGGAGTTTTAGATTAGGAGGAGGAAGATTACAAAGCTTAAGTGTCATTTTCATCACTCATGTCAAAGGTAAATGTTATCAACATAATTCACAACTGTTGATGTTGACCTTTATCACCTGGCTGAAGTAGCATTTGTCAGGATTCTCCACTGTAAAGTTACACTGCCTTTTCCCCCTTTATCCTGTACTCTTTGGAAGCAAGTCACTATGCACAGACCACACTTTAAGAAGCATTATAATTCCCTCCTTGAGGGAGAGTATCTCCATAAATTATTTGGAATTCTTCTACACAAGAGATTTATCTCTTCTTCACATTTGCTAATTTATTCAGTTATTTATATGTACAAATATGTACACATAGATATTTAGTGTATACTTTGGGTTATAACCAATACTGTTTTAATTTTTCTATTACTCAAATTCTCCCACTTTAACCATTGGGAATGCCTTTATTTGGCTCCTGTACTTCTTACATACACTTCCATTCAGTTAAGTTCAGTGGCTCAGTCATGTCCAACTTTTTGCGACCCTGTGGACTGCAGCATACCAGGCCTCCCTGTCCATCACCAACTCCTGAAGTTTACTCAAACTCATGTCCATTGAGTCGGTGTTGCCATCCAACCATTTCATTCTCTGTCCTCACTTTTTCCTCCCACCTTCAATCTTTCCCAGCATCAGGGTCTTTTCAAATGAGTCAGTTCTTTGCATCAGGTGGCTAGAGTGTTGGAGTGTCAGCTTCAACATCAATCCTTCCAATAAATATTCAGTACTGATTTCCTTGAGGATTGACTGGCTAAGTCTCCTTGCATCCACGGGACTCACAAGAGTCATCTCCAACACCACAGTGCAAAAGCATCAATTCTTTGGCACTCAACTTTCTTTATAGTCCAACTCTCACATCCATACATGACTACTGGAAAAACCATAGCCTTGACTAGACAGATCTTTGTTGAAGTAACACCTCTGCTTTTTAACATGCTGTCTAGGTGGGTCATAACTTTCCTTCCAAGGAGTAAGCATCTTTTAATTTCATGGCAATCACCATCTGCAATGATTTTATGCCGGGGTCCAGCCTTGGCAGGGTCCGGGGGTCTTGAGGGAAGGGTGGCGTTGGCGGAAGAAGAACTGAGCAGAGTCGATGTGTGGTGATGGAGCAGTCTCTCTTTATTGCTGTTAGTTTTGTGAGGTGATGGAGAAGTCTCTCCAAAAGGCGGTGGAGAAGTCTCTCGTTTATTGTTGTTGGTTTACAGTTTTTATAGCCAAAAGACATCCCCATTACATCATTACATCACCTATCATTCTATACAATTTTTTGTTTTCTACCTCCCATAGCAACCTTATCATTGAGTTTATTCCCCAAACTATCATGAAACATACCCTTTGCAGAAGTCAGAATTCTATGTAATTAGATTTAACAATAGTATGATTACCATTTGAATGTCTTCAGTATACTTCATTCAATCAAGATAAGTACATCAACCTAAGTAGAAAGGTCACATTTCTCTTATCAGGTACAACTATGTAGAAGCTAGAGGGAAGGGCTTAAGCTTGAGACTGTTTATTCTAGTAACCTACTCCAGTTCTTAGGAGAAAAGAGGAAAGAGGACAAAGAGACAGTTTAGAGAGAGGAAAGAGAACTAAGAGACAGTTTAGCAGCACCGCTTTAGCAATAAGACCCTATTAACCTTATAACTACTATAACGAATTCCTATGTCTACATTATTCTAAAGCAATCAATATCTCCAACTATGCTGGCCACAATTATGAGCATTCCTAAGTCTCAATCGAGCCTGATTTCTTCAAGGAAGCGAGCCTCCTCTGTGGAGTGGTCAGGGGAATGGGAGGTGGAAAGGTGACCCAAGTACGAGCCTTTCTGGTGGTGGCCTTGCCATGACCCCCAGAGAACTCTTGGTAAACTCCCCAGTAATGAGTAGTAATCCATTTAAATGTCCCTTTCATTCCTCCATAGCCCCCGGGGAAGGTGACCCACCTTCCCGGATCCTCTGGTCAATAAGGTGTGGGGGGATTATTTCAGGACGAATTCTTTCCAACTGTGACTGACCTACTGAGATGAGCTAATGTTCCGAGCATGGACAGAACTTCCAAGAAAAATACCAGGGTGGGGCCTTGCCTAGGATGCCCCGATAAAGAAAGTCAGCTTTGCAAATACTTTCTTAGTCTCGTGACCTTGTCATCCGAGCAAGGGGGCATCCTGACAGCTCCCGGCAATTTTAAAGCCCAAAAAAATAGTCTGCCACTGTTAACACTGTTTCCCCATCTATTTGCCATGAAGTGACAGGACCGGTTACCATGATCTTAGTTTTCTGAATAGTAAGATTTAAGCCCACTTTTTCACTCTCCTCTTTCACTTTCATCAAGAGGCTCTTTAGTTCTACTTCACTTTCTGCCATAAGGGTGGTGTTATCTGCATTTCTGAGGTTATTGATATTTCTTCCAGCAATCTGGATTCCAGCTTGTGCTTCTTCCAGTCCAACATTTTTCATGATATACTCTGCATGTAAGTTAAATAAGCACAGTGACAATCTACAGCCTTAACATAGTCCTTTTCCTATTTGGAACCAGTCTGTTGTTCCATGTCCAGTTCTAACTGTTGCTTCCTCACCTGCATACAGATATCTCAGGAGGCAGGTCAGATAGTCTGGTATTCCCATCTCTTCAGAATTTTCCAGAGTTTATTGTGATCCACACAGTCAAAGGTTTTGGCATAGTCAATAAAGCAGAAACAGATGTCTTTCTGGAACTCTCTTGCTTCTTCGATGATCCATCAGATATTGGCAATTTGATCTCTGGTTCCTCTGGCTCTTCTAAAGCCAGCTTGAACATCTGGAAGTTCACGGTTCACATAATGCTAAAGTCTGTCTTGGAGAATTTTGAGCATTACTTTACTAGCGTGTGAGATGAGTGTAATTGTGTGGTAGTTTGAGCATTCTTTGGCATTGCCTTTCTTTGGGATTGGAATGAAAACTGACTTTTCCAGTCCTGTGGCCACTGCTGAACTATTTCCAAATTTGCTGGCATATTGAGTATCGAGTGTAGCACTTTCACAGCATCATCTCTTAGGATTTGAAAGAGCTCAACTGGAATTCCATCACCTCCACTAGCTTTGTTCATAGTGATGCTTCCTAAGGCCCACTTGACTTCAAATTCCAGGATATTTGGCTCTAGGTGAGTGAGCACATCATCATGATTATCTGGGTCATGAAGATCTTTTTTGTACAGTTCTTCTGTGTATTCTTGCCACCTCTTCTTAATATCTTCTGCTTCTGTTAGTTCCATATCATTTCTGTCCTTTATTGTGCCCATCTTTGCATGAAATATTCCGTTGGTGTCTCTAATTTTCTTGATGAGATCTCTAGTCTTTCCCATTCTATTGTTTTCCCCTATTTCTTTGCATTTCTTCCATTAGTATTTGCTTATTTTTTGTTTTCTGTGTGTTGTTCATAACGTTTTGGCATTACAGGATATTCTAGGCTTATCTTGAATCTTTCCTTCCATAGCTTTAGAGTCAATCATTTCTCCAGGGAGCTCTGGTTCCTTTTACTGGAGAATGGTATTAGAAACCAATATCTGGGGACTGTATATGCTCTGGGATATTGCTTCTGACTCTCTCAGCTAAGAGAGCAAAGAAATACATGTATATGTATACTAAACCCTGTATATACAAATATCTATAAATATTTCTATGTGTAACCATTCATGTCTGTACAAAGCTAAAAATAATTGTCCTTAATGCTAAGCCATTCCCCCATGGATCACTCTAGCCTCTTCTTGTTTACCTGTAGATTCCACTCCAACAAGGAAAAATCTAATTCCCACCATCTGCCTTTTACCTTTAATATTATAGACTATTCATTTCCAAAGTTATTTAGGCCAGCATCTTTTACCCCCATTCCCTTCACTGAGGCTGTATAATACATTTGTAATATAGACTTTCTCTTTTGCAGTCTGCAGTCCTTCCTGGGATTCCCTTCAACCTCTTAAATATTTTAATTTTCACACATAAATGTTTATCCTTTGGCTGTAAAATTCTATGAGTTCTTTCAAATGCGTAATATCACGTGTCTAACTTTACAGCATCATACAAAATAGTTTAGCTGCCCTAGAAATTCATGAATTCATTCCTTCTCCTTCCCTTAAACCCCTAGCAACCGCTGATTATTTTATTGTCTCTATAATTTTGCTTTTTCCAGAATGTCATGTAATTGGCATCATGCAACATGTAGCCTTTTCAGATTGGTTTGCTTCATTCAGGATAAAAAGCTAAAGCAAATAATTAACAAACAATTGACTTAAAGCATAGGAAAAAGGTCTAGATTAAAATTTATAAAGATGAAATTTAAAATATGTAGTCTTTGTAGCACTTGGAGTCATTAGGAATCTCTTAACAATCACCCTTCATGAAAAATTCCTTAATTCTAAGCCCTGTAAATTGGTGCGGGAAGGTTCAGCAGGAGTGCACTGGCAGTCTAATTGCCGGGAACAGCTGGTTTAAGGGGGAGAGGCAACCTCTGAAGGAACTAGGATTTATCCACGGCTAGAATTCAAGCCATTTCAGGGGTATGGTTAAAGAGTAATTTTATTCTAAATTTGTTGTTTTAAGAGACCATATTATGTTTAAAAACCAAATACCCATAGGTATGATGCAGTTAAAAATAGCCTCCACATGTCTTAATAGTGTACTATTTAAAGTGCAAAAATTATACCACACAGAAGCATGAAAAAAGAAATGTAATGATCAAGCGGTTAAAGGGTATGTATTCTACTTAAGGACACCGATTGTTGCTTAAAAAACGGCATTTTTCGACAAGCGACAAGTATATTCAAGTCGTTAAAATTTGTCGTTACTATTAAGATCATAAAGTAGCGAGATGTTATTTAAATCTGATACTGGTATAGAGATAGATATAAAATGAAGATTTATGAGTTACTCAGATAGAAGATGCAAATAGTATTTCGATTCTAGACTTCTAGGTACCGCTAAACTTCAATCTGAGTCAGCTACTGGTAGTATTGTGGTGTTCTTGTTTCATGCCAAAGCCAGGAAGTCCTGAACCAGAAATCTTCCAAGAAAGCCTATTCTTAAGCGATATTTAATCTGATCTTTTGGCAAGGAAAACTAAGAGTAATTTTGGATGGGGCTTCTGACTTTTTGGCTGCTTATCTAAACTGAATAAAACCAAACTACTGAAGTCTTTTGTACTTTTTAAAACATGTTATGTAGAGAAAGAAGATTGCTGTATCATTTCTTGCAAAAAACAAATCAAAGAAGTTTATAGATTTGAAATATGGCTTCTAGATTTGGACCAGAAGATTCAACTTTTCTTCTTTACCTGAAAATAATGAGAAATAAATATTGATTATCTCCTCTTAAAGCAGACATATCTTTCCCAAGTCTTCAAGATATTTTCAATAAAACTACAGTGCTTTAAAAATGGAAATAAGACTTAGAAATAATTTAAAAGTGAAAGATTTAGGGAGCTGAGAATGCAGGAACCTAGAATGGTTGAATTATCCAAGACTTTACTTCTGTGAGACCTTTAGAAATCAGTTAGCCAGTTTTCTACAGAATTCACGTTTTCTACCTAAAAATTGACAAGTATTTAAAAAATTTTTAACTTGGTAAAAGTCAGAATACAAATTAGAATACACTGTACCAGCTGTTTGTTGCCAGTCTGTCGATTGATACAGCAGGTAAGTGATCAGCCTCACATTGGATCCCCTTCATCTAACAACGTCTAGAACGAGAGGACCTGAAACAGCCCTGCTGAGTATTTTTGCAGCCCTGCACTTGAACAGCTTTCTGTCTCTCTCTCAAGAATATGGAAGTAGCTCAGAGAAAGAAAGGGGGATTAAAGAAGCCCTGAGCCGAGATAAGGAGGACTCAGCAGTATTGCCGAAAAGGACTCTCATCTGATGGGAATCACTTGGATTGTGTCTTTATGGAAAAAATTGCAATAATAATTAAGGACAAGAAAGACAAATTATATTTATCAGTTGATGATAACAGGTGAAAAACAGACCCCCTTCCCAAAAAAGGGAGACTGTATAGATGTGGACTACCCCAGAACTTAGTGTAGTTGGGTAGTTGGTCTTAAATATTTAAATACTGATGATTTCAACATGGCTAATAGTGGCAGTTTGACAAAAATAAAGGGAGGGAAAAGTCTTGAGTTGACAAAGAATGGCAAAAATTTGAATATACAATAAAGTTTAAATTATTATGAAAGTGGTAGTCGCTCAGTCCTGCCTGACTCTTTGCAGCTCCATGGACTGTAGCCCACCAAGCTCCTCTATCTGTGGAATTCTCCAGGCAAGAATATTGGAGTAGGTAGCCATTCCCTTCTCCAGGGGATCTTCCTGGCCCAGGGATCGAACCTGGGTCTCCTGCAGTAGCCTCCAGTGTAGACCTCAGTGATTACCACTCCAGGTATCTTTGTCCTTGTATAGTGCTTTTCCACTCTGAACAAGGCTGATCTGTATAATTAGAAGCATAATGTGGAAATGGCAGAACATGATATCCAGGGCTCAGTCATAAAAGACATCACAGCTTCAACTTTGCTCTCATGGATCACTCATTCTGTGAGTCAGGTGCTATGCTGTGGAAAACTCAAGAAGTCCTACAGAGTCCTACTGTCCATGTGACAGTAGCTAGCCCCAGCTTGCCAGCCACACGAGTGAGAATCAAATTCTTTAATTCCATATATTATTCAGATGACTATAACCATGGCTAAAATCTTGACAGAACCACTCAGCTAAGCTGCTGCCAATTTACTGACCCACAGAAACTCTGTGAATGATAAATGTTTGTTGTTTTAAGTTCCTAAGTTTGGAGTAATTTATTTCACAGCACTAGGTAACTATTACAGATTTCATAACTGGGCATGCAGTGCTTATATAAGAAAAACATAAAAGGTAGAAGAAGCAGTATACCTGGACAGTGAGCAGAAGCGGAAAGAACTCTGAGGAGAGTATTAGGGAAAGCCTAAGAGGCTATGGAGGTATTCTTGGCAGGATTCTAATAGCTTTTGAGGAAACTGCCAATGAAGGCTTAAAGAAAAGTAAGAGAATGTTATTGGAAACTGGAGGAAGGGGGATCCTTATTATGTAGTGGTAGAAAGTTTAGCAACATTGCCACCTGTGGTAATGTGGAAAGGATAAAATATATCAATTATCTCTGGGCATCACTTGAAACTTCACATGTAAGCATGTTATTTCAAATACAAAAGACAACCAGTCATTCTGAGCACCAACAGGATGTAGAACCCTCTGGCCAACTAAATACACTCAGAAACTATTATATATGTATGATTATAGATTTACATTTCCAAGTATTATTTCTTCTATTAACTTTTCTCTTAATTCTTTTCATATGCCTTCTGAAAACATTTTCCCATTAAAATAAATTCTACACTGCATTCTCCAAAACTCACTCTTGTCTTGCACTAAAATCATTCTCTTGCCCTGAAGGCTTTTTGAGTAATGAAAGTTCATTTTCCTGCACAGTAATTATCAAAACATCACAAAAGCATTCTCTTCTTGCCCTTCTCAGCTGCTGCTTCTGGAATATTGCTTAACAACAAATCTGACATTTCCATACAATACGCCTATTCTTTTTGGATAAACTCTAATTCTTTTATCATTTTTTAATCTTCCTTTTATCTTTGTTGTTTTAAAAACACATGTATGTTTGTTAAAGGGAAAAATAAGTAAATAAATTTGAAAAAAAACACACATGTAACTTTGTTTAAAAATTTTATTATCTGGACTTCTTATTGGTCTAATCTTGATTTTTATTGTGATCTGCCCATATTCCCCCTACTGGATTGCTTCTTTGAGTTTTTAATTTGGATTGTGATCCTCAGAAAAAAAAATTAAGAACTTGTTTTCCTTTAGAGTTATGTTTATATTATTATAACACTATCATAAAATTACTCTAGAAAGTGGATATTGCTACTTTAAAAGATAGTTGCATAGTTTGGGGTGCTTTAGTCATATCCGACCTTTGCAAACCTCTGGACTGTAGCCCACCAAGCTCCTATTTCCATGGAATTCTCTAGGCAAGAATACTAGAGTGGGTTGCCTTGACCAGGAGATCTTCCCAATCCAGGGATCAAGCCCACATCTCCTGTTTCCTGCATTGGCAGACAGTATCTTTACCACTAGTGCCTCCTGGGAAGCCCTCCAGACTCTATGAGAAGGATAAATTCAAATCTCAAAATCACAGAGCAGAGGATAATCTTCTTTTCCCACCCTGACCCCAAGGCAAGTCTGACAAACTCCCTTGTCATTCCCCAGTGCTGGCAGGCAGTTTGTTTCTAGTCCACCTTTTCACTGAAGTAGCAGCCCCGGCTTTAAACAAGACTCAAACCTTTATCTCAAGGAGCCCCAAAGCTTAATAGCCTATTTCCAAGGGTATATAAAAGCCAAATCCTTGGCTACTAAAACTGGCAAATATCCCAGACAACTCCTACAAAAATTCCCTCTTAATGCTCTGGTTTTCATTTTCCCCTTGGGTTCTAGCTTCCAGAAATTGCTTTTATGTATGCATACGTGTATACTTGTATATACACAAGTTGATATACAAATATATGGAACTTAATATTTGTTGTTTTGAATTTCCAGGTAGTACAGAAGGTTTTTCAGGTTGTCAACGTGTTGCCAGAAATGGAAGTCTTCTGGTCTACTTTACCTTTTTTTTTTTTTTTAACTTTATGATTTCTGCTAACTTCTAATTTCAGCTTATACAGAGCTTTGACTTTTCATGGCGATGCTAACAAATATATTCTCTTAACCATTCTCTTTACTTCTTTTCATGAATTTCTCTATTTATATCCCTGAGGGAAAAGAGGGCTTGTTCTTGCTGATGACCATTATTCCTTGTTTAGGCAGACATACCAGACCATTTCTACAGGCTGCTAGTCAGACTGTGGAGCAGGGCCCCATGGTAGTTGCCCATCGCTTTCCCCTCAGTCCAGGCATCAGAGCGTGAAGTGCAGCCATTCTGGGAGAGAATGGATGCTATCCTAGCAGGCTCTGTCCAGTGAGGCAGTTATAAGGGCTATAATTTTGAAAATAATTGTGAATTACCTATGTAGTATATTCCCACTGTTGGAGAACCTAGTAATATGACATACATCAAGGGAGAAATCCCCAAGTTGATCTAATAAAGTTGTTTATTACATATCTACCTACTTCAGTCTGGTCCCCTGAGGTTCTTCCTCCTGCCTTTACCACAAACACTCTACCCTTCCTCTTACATCCCCACTTCAGCTTAGCCAAAGTCACCCCAAGTATTGTCTCCCAACTTCAGTATGTTCCTCCAAATGGTAAGATTATGTTGTCAACAAATTCTCAGAGCCCAAGACCTACAAAGTATCTTAGAGACCTTTTCTACTCAAAGTTAATGAGGAGCAGCCTGCCATTAGGCAGCAGCTTCTAAGACTGAATATCAGAATTTTTCAACCATTGTGTTCCAATGCATATTTGTATCAATAATTGTGGGATAATTATACTTTTCTAATAACAATAACTGTAAAAATATTTTAAAGTTATTTGCTTCTTATTTCATAATGTAATTTGTATTACGATTGCTTGCATTTCATGTAAATGTAAAAATGAAATTATAAAGAATATATCAGTGAAATCACTTTGGTTAAACTATAAAGACAGAATTTATTGGAACAATATTGAGGGGTGGAGAGGAAGCATTCAAAATTTAACAGGGGATAAAGAATAAAGCTTGAGCATACAAAGGAAACAAGTCAATTCCCAAAGCTAGGAAACAGGAACAACCATAGTAGTCTCATAGCTGAGGAAAGATGGTGAGGATTTCATCAGCAAGGGGAAGAAACCTAAGTATTTTGGTCTATTTATTCTTCTACTCAAGATTAAAATTCTAAAATGGAGCATCTGATTTATCTAACTTTGTCTTTGGCTGGAAGACATCAGGTCTCTGATGATAGCAGTGAAAATGCTGCTTATAAAAAAGAAAACAAAAGGAAAGGAAATAGCTGAAGATTGTCAAATGATACAAAAGACCCGTAATAAGATAACCAAGTCATGGGGATGTAATGTACAGCACGGTGATTATAATTAACAAGATTTCAAATGTTGTACATTTGAAAGTTGCTGAGAGAGTAGATCTTAAATGTTCTCATCACGGGGGGGGGGGGAATGTGTAAACTATGTGTAGTAACAGATGTGAGCTAATCTTACTGTGGTGATTATTTTTCAATATATACATATGTCAAATCATTGTGTAATACACCTAAACCTATAATTGCTATATGGCAATTATATCTCAATTAAAATTGAATAAAAAAAATGAAGACTTGAAGAAAGATGAATGATGCCCAGTGAAATAAAATCAAACAACATAAAACCAATGTTCATGCAGCTTGCATCCTGGAATTTCATGTAATCTGTAACCTATACAGTTCCAGGCATGTCCCCTAAGCACGTGGATCTCAGCTAAGAAGACCTACCACATATATAGCAGTCTTAGTAAGCAGTGGTTATCTGCTCTACATTTTCTTGGTTACAGAGAAGAGCAGATAAAAGTTATGAAATACCAGGAACCAAGGCTTTGTTTTAAATCCTAGGCTTTGGATTTCTTAGAGAATTGCCAGTACTTAAAAAATAAATGTGTGTATGTGTGTGTGTGTGTGTGTGTGATGCAGAAAACCCTTGATTCAAATTCAGAAGCATAACTAATGAGAATAAAATATACACTTGATACATATTCTTAAATCAACAAATATAAACCTACCACAGGTTATAAAGCTGAGAGGAAAAAATATTTTTTTAGCTCCACCTTGATGGCCTTCTCTTTTAACCCTGGTCCTATGGGAGGTTTTGAGCCCTCCCTCGCAGCTTCTTCCTGCTTCTGTACTAACTGCATGCGAGCCATGGTAAGACTGGAGAAGGAAGGTTGCCAGCATGTGGCTGGCAGACACGGTCATTCTTGAAGTGCCACTGGGCATGATGTACTGACCATTCCAGACTATTACTTGCCTTCACAACTTTTTGTAACAGGTGCAGCAAATGAACTTCTGCCCTGTCTTCCTTAAATGCACACAAATAAAGCGTTACCATGTCCTGGATGTGAAGTCATGCCTACTTCCATGAATCATATTTTGTGTTCATGACTCTGCAACTGGGAATTAGTCATTTCGACCTAATTAGTTTCTTCAAAATAAGAAACGCTTCTACCAATGACTTAATATCCTAATATAATTTGTATAGTCAGACAACATCTAGAAAGATGCCAACTGAGATATTTACCCACCAACAGCAAATATATGTTTTTATTTGCACTCTGCCATCAAAACCCCAAATGAAATCTGAGAGTCATGTGTTGAAGCTGGCTGCTCTCCTACATTTGTAGAGGGCAGTCACAATCAAGGGCAAACTTTCAGCAATGTTGGATGCAACTAAATGCTTGACAAGGCCCCATTCAAGGAAAAGGCAAACAAAACTTGTTTCACGTACCTTCTAAAAATTCTATTTAATTTGGTGACTTTGCCATTTGACCAGAATGACAGAATTCCATAATAGACCCGTGTTTATTCAGGTACTCAACTTACAGTTATTGATGAAGCAAGCATGTTGCAGAAATATAAATAATTCTTTGACTCTGAGGCTTGTTTTTCTACACACATACTCAAATATATGGGAATGCACCCCAGTCCTTAGCTTTACTTCTTTATGCATTTACTCTTTATGGAGACAAAAGAAAAGAAAATTTAATGTGTGGACTGTTACTAAGATATTTTAAAAATTAGTTGCAATCCCTGTAAGAGTATGAATCTATTTTACTGAGGATGAATGAGCAAAGCACGTTTGTATGTGCAAGTAAATTGACACCACCTTTTGTGCTTCTGCTTTGGTTTAAGTATATATAACATCACCAAAAATGACTGGAGCATATTTTCTAGATACAAATATTTGGTGTTAATTTGATAACCATCTGTTTAACATTGACTAACATGTTTTATAATTTTTAGTGTAGAGATATTACATATCTTTCATTAAACATATTCTTATAAATAATTTTTTGATGTTAATATTAATGGGATTATTTTGTTTTATACCTTTTTTCATTGTTTGTTACTAGCAGGTCCTTTTCTCTTGATTTGAAGTGAAAATACTGACAGCATAACAATCCCTCTCTTTGAGTATCATCTCTCATTTCTAACTGTTATTCTTTCTACCCTCTTTGTGAGTGAAGGGTTAAGAGGATAGTTCGGGGCCATCTTTTTTGAAAATGTGGGGTTACTCAAACCTTTAAACCATATTATCAATTTACAAGGGGAACAGAAGAATTATTAAACAGGAACAAAATCAGCAAAGTCCAGAATGTGGGAAACTATGGGACAAATATCTGTTTTCTGAACAATATTTACAAAAGGGGACAATAAGGAGGAAAAAAACTATAAATTAAAAAAAACTGAGGAGACATATCAACCAAATATGATTCATGGACTTTGATTCCTAATTCAAACATGTTATCTATAAAAAAAACTTATGAGACAACCAGAGACTGTAAGCACTGGCTGTGTACTTGATGATATTAAGGAAATGATGTTAAAATTTTCAGAGGGATAGAGGTATTGTGGCAATGTTAAACATCAAAGTATACTTACATGTTAGTAAGTAGGTATCTAAAGATGAAGTGCTATGAAGTCTGGATGTTTCAAGAACGAAGTTATAAATGCAGCAAGGCTGGTCCTGTATTGAAGCCAAGTGACAGATAATAAAGATTCATTGTACTATTCAGTCAACTTGTCAGTGTTTGGAGTTTTCCATGAAATTAAAAAAGGAAAATGTCCCTTCATATTTTCACAGTTTCCTTTGAACTGTGACATTGTCTTGAGGCCTCAACTGAAATATTCATTCAATATTTTTCATATAATGCACCACATACATCTGTATGGCCAGCTTATGTGTTGCTGGATATCCAGTCCACTTTCCACCATACTGTACTCTCTCTTTCTTGGAAGTTTATCTGGACCTGCCCTGATCCCTGCAAAATGGTGTTGGATAATCATATCATGCGGGAGCCGCATGGTATGGGAAGAAACTTTTTGGATTTTTAAGTCTACAAGTCACTGATCAAAGACTTCAAAGTGTCTTCTACCATGGCTATTCCAAGGTTGCTATGCTGTGCTTAGTTGCTCAGTTGTGTCTGACTCTTTGTGACCCCATGGATTATAGCCCACCAGGCTCCTTATCCATGGGAATTCTCCAGGCAAGAATATTGTAGCAGGTTGCCATGCCCTCCTCCAGGAAATCTTCCCAACCCAGAGATGGAACTCAGGTCTTCCACATTGCAGGAGGATTCTCTACCATCTTAGCCACCAGGGAAGGCCCAGAATACTGCAGAGAGTAGCCTACCCCTTCTCCAGGATATCTTCCCAACAAAGGAAATCAACCAGGGTCTCCTGCATTGCAGGCAGATTCTTTACTAGCTAAGCTACCACAAGTTCTATCATGAAGTTTTGTGTAGGAGACAGTTTGTAACTTCCCACGTGGTGCTAGTGGTAAAGGATACACTACCAATGCATAAGATGCAAGGGACCTGGGTTTGATCCATGGGTCAGAAAGATTCCCATAGAGGAGGAAATTGTAATCCACTTCAGTATTCTTACCTGGGAAACCCCATGGACAGAGAAGCCTGGAGGGCTACAGTCCAGGCTTGGAAGTTTATCTGGATGTCGAAAGAGTCAGACACAACTGAGCAAGTGAGTGAGTGCATGCGCGCACGCGCGCACACACACACACACACACACACACACAGAGCTAGTTTCTTACTGCTCTCAAGGGAGTGGCTTCATTCTGAACCTGAACACTTTGAATTACATGCACTGATGCCTCAATTTTTATAGCCCTTTAACATAATATCTTAACACAGATGATTTGAGAAATATCAGTTGCACTTCTGGAGTACACTGGAATTAAATGCTGTTTATAGAGTCTTTCCTTATGATGACATTATGCCATTCTAGATCATTTTCTCTGTAAAATCGCTTCTCCTTTTAGTATCTGTTGTAAATTTCATGATTGATTGCAGATATTTGTCTGCAGGGCCCATAACCCTTACACTTTTTCTCTTGTGTTGCATTCTTTATTAGGTCACCCAAAAATAACAGTTCCAAAAGCTGTTATGAAGACAGACATTTAGAGGAATTTTAGGGTAAAGCTCATGGAAAGCAAATAAAAAGAGGGAGCCACATAATATTCCCTGCTTAGAATTTCAATTTCTCTCAACTCAGATGTTCTTTTTTTATATAACGTCAGTAAAAGAAAGGGCAAATTAAACTTCCTCACCACTATTAAATATTACAAGTTACAGATGTATTTCAATGAGGCATCATTAATATGTCATAAATTATATAAAATCTCTTTGCTTTCTTAAAAGCAGCAAAGAAATCTCACACACACATAGCCCCAAGATGACACTGAATTTAAATCACTAAGTAGAATTCCTCAATATCTTCATTTCCTTGCACACTAAAATAATGGGTTTGGGGATGTGCAAGAATTTTTAAAAAGAGCTACAATCTCATCAATCAGAATACTCAGATAATCAGGTAATCTTTTATTAACAATTGGAAAAAAGACCACAGATAAATTCTCCAGTTAAAGGAGAATGGACATGTAACAGGATTTGGCCATTAAAATTATAAACAAAAAATTGGAAGTATGTTAAAACTCATCACCTAAAATTTATTTGTGAGGATCAAAACTATTGAATTAAGTAAAATTTTAATGTGATAAGTGAGATCAAAATACCAAATTAGCCTGACAATGTTTTTCATAGAACTGCAAATATAAGAAATCAGAAAAAAAATAGTTGTGTCAACTTATGGTATAGTGCTTTATTGACTATACCATAGTCTTTGACTCTGTGGATCACAATAAACTGTGGAAAATTCTGAAGGAGATGGGAATACCAGATCATCTGACCTGTCTCTTGAGAAACCTGTATGCAGGTCAGGAAGCAACAGTTAGAACTGGACATGGAACAACAAACTGGTTCCAAATAGGAAAAGGAGTACGTCAAGGCTGTATATTGTCACCCTGCTTATTTAACTTATATTCAGAGTACATCATGAGAAATGCTGGGCTGGAAGAAGTACAAGCTGGAATCAAGATTGCCAGGAGAAATATCAGTAACCTTGGATATGCAGATGATACCACCCTTATGGCAGAAAGCGAAGAGGAACTAAAAAGCCTCTTGCTGAAAGTGAAAGAGGAGAGTGAAAAAGTTGGCTTAAGGCTCAACATTAAGAAAGCTAAGATCATGGCATCTGGTCCCATCACTCCATGGCAAATAGATGGGGAAACAGTGGGGAAAGTGTCAGACTTTATTTTTTTGGGCTCCAAAATCACTGTGGATGGTGATTGCAGCCATGAAATCAAAAGACGCCTACTTCTTGGAAGCAAAATTATGGCCAACCTGGATAGCATATTGAAAAGTAGAGATATTATTTTGCCAACAAAGGTCCATCTAGTCAAGGCTATGGTTTTTCCAGTAGTTGTGTATGGATGTGAGAGTTGGACAGTGAAAAAGGCTGAGCACTGAAGAACTGATGCTTTTGAACTGTGGTGTTGTAGAAGACTCTTGAGAGTCCCTTGAACTGCAAGGAGATCCAACCAGTCCATCCTACAGGAGATCAGTCCTGGGTGTTCATTGGAAGGATTAATGTTGAAGCTGAAACTCCAATACTTTGGCCACCTCATGCGAAGAGCTGACTCGTTGGAAAAGACCCTGATGCTGGGAAGGATTAGGGGCAGGAGGACAAGGAGATGACAGAGGATGAGATGGCTGGAGGGCATCACCGACTTGATGGACATGGGTTTGGGTGGACTCTGGGAGTTGGTGATGGACAGGGAGGCCTGGTGTGCTGCAGTTCATGGGCTTGCAAAGAGTCGGACACGACTGAGCAACTGAACTGACTGAAATGTGTCCCATAAATGCACTGCAAGAATAAGGATAATGTAGTTTGCAGATGATGAAGGAGCATATACTTGAGAGGGTGCTTGACCAAGGAATAATTTCTTATTCTAGAATATCAACCAGAGGGAAGGAAAAGAGGCACACATATGAAAAATGCAATAGAGAAAAAAATAGAAATTAACTTCAGAGAATTTTGTATTTTTATCAACTATTATTTGGCCTTTCAAATGATTTTGCTACAACATTAAATGGATGGTTAGCTCTCAATAACTATCTTTATAGTACTTACTATGTATTTGAAATTGCCCAAAGCACTACATCAATCCTTGCAATCTTCGCAACAATCCTGTGAGGAAGTACTGCTATTATAACAGTATCACTTGTGACAAACTGAAGCACTGAGAGGTTACATAACTTTCCCTAAGAAATGGCTGAACTAAAGCCACCCTTCTTTACTGCATCTTGTCTTTGAAAAGGTAAGACTAACATATTAAATACTTAGAAAACAATTATAAATGTAATATGAGGAACATGTACAAACCAAGGAAACATGGGAAATGAGTATGCGTGTATTGGAGAAGAAGCATAATCAAAAAATGAAAAGAATTCATAATATTTAATTGCAAAGTAAACATTGAATTGCAAAATGTAATATAAGATACTTTTATATCTGTCATATGATTCAGGGGACAAGTAAAATAATAATAATCCACACAAAGATGATACAGAAAAGAGATATGATAGATCATAGACTCAACCAGATGAATGAAACTCAAAAAGCATAAATAGAACGCCAAGAACTCAGAACATAAGGATGTCCGACCAACATCCTTGATCAGACTATTCTTTGCCATTGTACCTTCTTGGTATGAGGCACCTGGAGCTCAAAATTGTAGGGTAAAAACCATCCAAACTGTTAGTGAAGCTCCAGGATCTGTGCTTTATTAGAAGTATTGCTTCTAATCATTTTATGATTAATGATGAAAAAACAACTTTCTCTGTTGAGGTTCAAAATCAAAGCAGATACGATAAAGCAGACATTAAAGCAGATAAGATAAGTTCAGCAAGAATGAAAGGACAGATTGGATGGAGTATGAACTGTGTTAAAAGACTCAGGTCAGAAAACTAGAGAGAGTCAGGGGGAGGAGAAAAAAAGAAAGCCTATGGAGACAGTCATACCTTTACTGGAGAGAGAATCAAGGTTGATTACCATTCCCTAGAGTGAACTTTTTCCTTCCCAGGGTTTTCTTTGAAGTAGTCTC
This sequence comes from Antilocapra americana, assembly GCA_007570785.1. Taxonomy (NCBI): domain Eukaryota; kingdom Metazoa; phylum Chordata; class Mammalia; order Artiodactyla; family Antilocapridae; genus Antilocapra; species Antilocapra americana. The sequence goes on from ML660777.1 coordinate 14,647,680, forward strand.
CATAGTAGAAAGTAGTTGAAGGTATATTTTATGGCTGATGGTAAAGATATGCTGCCTATTTTTGTTTTTAGGGAGGGCAAAATTAAATGCTGCTTTGAAAATGGTAGAATTTAGTTTAGCCTTAGGAGAAATAGCTGGGCTGTAAAAACCTGCAGTCTCTGTAGTAGTATAGCAAAGTCAACCAAGGACTCAACTGTTTCCTAACACTTTTATGACTGAAGGAGAAGAGGATGTTGCTGGCCTGCAGGGAAACAGGAGGATGAACTAAATGATTTCAAGGACTCCTTCCTGCTGGTTGATTTGAGGATAATTGCACAGAAAAACAAATCAGCTCACTAGGGCTTTGGTGTACCGCCAAGGAAGTGATTGAAAAGATTTAAACATACTGAATAAAAACTTTCGGGTACATGAACTGATTAGAATATCTTAAGTGCACTTCCATCAAAATTCCTGCAGATGTGAAAATGTTTCTCCTTCTTGTATCTAGTATCTGCTGTCCTTGGCAAATTTAGCCCTGGTGTAGCTCTAGCACTGAGGCAGGGGTTTCAAATTACTGATGAGGTCTTCTGCCTCTTTAAAGGTGGTATTAAGAGTACCTAGGAGTTCTGAGCAATATCGTCCCTTTTTAGATCTGTCCATTCATCATGATCCCGTGCCAGAATTTGTTAGGTAAACATGATTGACAGACAGCCATCTTTATCCTTTATATGGCTGGAGGTCAGCCCTGGTGGAAAGTAATGCTTTTTTAATTAGCTGTTAGAGTATTGTGTTTCCTTTGTGTAGATTGCATGCTGCTCTCTCTCTGAGCCAGTATCCAAAGTGGATATCTCTTATGCCTTTTGTGCTTCGTCTAACTCAGATGACTGAAGAACAGTCATAAAAGATTCATATTGAAGCTGTTTTATAAAAATTTGCACAGCTGGAAAAAAAAGGGGGGGGAGAGAGAAAACATACTTGAAATAACAGAGTCCTCAGAAAAGAAAATGAACAACATTTTCAAGGCTATCTTGGCAAATAATGACTGTAAAGAGAAAACTGTTTTGTCACAATACTTCGGCTGCAAAAATAAAATAAAATAAACACAATTTTTAACTGTAATGTGCAAAACATAATTTCCCTCTGAGGAACTGGTTCTTCCATTTAAAGGTAAAATAAACCCCTGAAACACTTTTGGTTTGGCAGGGTTTGCAAGAAAAACAAAGCAAGCATTCGTGACTAATTCAATGGCACTGTACTTCTTCCGCATCTTTTGTGAAGCAAGATGTTCATTTCAGCAAAGGCTGATTATTTTTATGCCTAAAACAATTAATTCAGCAATATGTGAAAACACTGTGAAATGGAAAATGGGTGTGCACACAATGTTAATACATATTCAAAACACATGCTTTTTATTTAAATATAAAATTGTTGAGCTACAAAACACTCATTCTAACAGTGAGGCTTAAAATATAAACTTCTAAGTACTTTATAAATACAGTGACTTGATATTATGGTTTAGTACAAGGGTTAATATTATATTAAGATCCCCAAAATTAATTTTCTACCTTATGAGTTAAAAAATAGAATCAGTTATTTGAATGCAATGCATAAATAGGCTCAAGTTCTTTTGACTAATTTTGTGCATGTCTAAGTGGGTCTATTAATTTTGTTTATTGTTTTCTGCTTCCAGTGTCTTGATTTCTGATCTTTTTCTTTTAATTATTCTCTTAGTTTTGGGTTTATTAGACACTTCTTTTTTCTAATGTCTTAAAGTGAAAAGCTTAGTTGATTTGAGACTGTTCTTCTTTTTGAAGTCTTTCCTCCAGTATGAATGCTTTCTTTCTTTCTTTCTTTTTTCCCTATCTTTCTTACTTAAGCTCTCTGGGCCTCAGTTTCCTAGTCTGTAAAATGGAACTAAAAATAGTTTCTGCCCATCAGATTATTAAAGAAAAAGTGAGTAAAGGCAAGTAAAGAACTAAGAATTTTTTTTTTTGCAATATGAGCAATTTGAGTGCTATTATTAGTGGCATGCATTCATAAAGCATATAGAGCATATATCATGTGTGACTCTATGGGCTGTAGCCCACCAGGCTCCTCTGTCCATGGGGATTCTCTGGGCAAGAATACTGGAGTAGGTTGTCATGCTCTCCTCCAAAAAAATGTACCACTAGCACCACCAAGTATACTGTACATTAAATAAGCTTAACCTCATTTAAATTAAATAACACGTCAGCATTACTAAGTAATCCCTTGTTTTTTGGTGTATGCCTTACTTCTTAGTGTATACACAAAACATTGGGTTATATTTAAGAAAGAGGAGAAAAATCTATTTATGATGGTGATAGCATGATGAGACCCAGCGATGGTCTCTATATCAATTGTGTGCAATTTCAACACAGAGAGACCTGGAGAAGTCTCTGTGGCATGTCTTGCTTATAATAAGAGTTGATTCAGTATAATTGTCTTTATTAGTTAATTAAGCTCCAGAAAATTAATTCATTACTAGTCTATATTCCTTCTCTTTTGGGTGACCTGGAGGATATATGTTTAAACAAACATCATGCAAAAACAAATACAGTTATCCCCTGGTTCCAGGACATTCACATGTATCAAAATCCACAGATGCTCAAGTCCCTTGTATGAAATGGCACTGCATTTGCATACAGCTTACACATCTCCTCTAGTATAATTTAAATCTACTTTACATTAACTATAATACCTAATATAATGTAAATGCTAAGTAAATAATTGCAAATACAATGTAAATACCATGTAAATAATTGCCTGGATCATGGCAATTTTAGGTTTTGCTTTGGGGGACTTCTTGGAATTTTTTTTCAAACATTTGGCTGGGTGGAATTTATGAACGGAGGAATTCCCAGATAGAGAGGGTCAGCTGTAGTTCGTTTAAAGCAATGACTACATGGTCAGATGAAATGCATAATTAAAAAAATTAAAGATGAAACAGTTTTAGGAGACACCTCAAGAAGTAGTTTTGCTAGTTTCATGCTTAATGTTAGGCAGGAAAATGCTTTCTCCCTGCATCTTGTAACTTGGGACAGAAAACTTCGTCTGCACAATCTGAAACATGGACCACATTTGCAGTCACTTGAATTTTTACTTTGCTAAGGTTGAGTTTTTCCCACAAAAGGGTCATAATGGCTGTCAAAGAAATCCACATATAAAATTTGTTTACCGCAGTTTAAACAAGCCATTTAATCTGCAGCTGGTCTGGCCGCCTGTGACAGCGCAGAGGGTGCTGAGCAAAGCACCAGCACAGCCACACCATGTACACAGCGCAGAGGCGAGTTTTTACACGACTTCTCGTCAACAAATGGTATCTTTGCTTTCAGAGTGTGATCACAGGACTAGGAGCCTGGGTGAAGACTGGAATTAAAATGAGGAGAGAATAATCCAATTTATTGAGCATTTATTATGTGCCAGGTACTGTGAAAGGTAAGCTTGTTACGTATTATCTCATTAGATGGACTAAATAAAAGCAAAATTAGAAAAGCCTTTCAGAATGAACGATTATATGAGGATTGAGGGTTTCGAGAATAAGCTTTCTGTCTGTGCTGGTTGGGATAGAAGTCACAGAATAAGACTTTTAAATGCTCACTCAGGGAGGTTTTTTAAAGTATCTCTTTTGCTCTGTATTATATGTTTACAGGACCAGGATTCTTCACTGCCATAAGTACACTCAAATCCAAGTATTAACAAATACATAAAGTTTAAAATGCATTGGCTTAATTAATAATTCATTACAAAGTTTAAATGCACTGGCTTACTTATTACAGGAATAGATTTTTGTTGTACATCTTCATTAATCTTAGTTTCTCTGAGATCTACTTTTGAGAAGGAATGTGCCAGTTTTAGTGTTTTGTCTCACTAAAGTACACCATGGAAAAGGGTCTGTGGGAAATTTATGTACAAAAGCAGCATGATGGGTCTAATTAGCTGGAAGAATACCTGTATAAACGGGATCTGCCGGACACAATAAACTGCCCTTCCCCCACTTACTTATATAATAATCCTGGCTTTCAGAAGACTAATCACTACACACCATCTACACAGCATCTAATTTCTTCATCAAATTTCTCTGCTGAGTTTAGCCCTGCTTGTCAACTTCCCAGCTCCCTCTTCAATAACTGGGTTTATTCTTAGAGTCTCACCCATAAGCATTCCTATGAGCAAACCCATGAAAGAATGAAGACGAAATTTCTTTATCGCTCCCTCTTTCCAGAAGGTTTTACTGCTCCCACTTCTGAGAAAGGTTACAGGTAATCTGGGCTGGCACTTCAGGGTAGCAGCGAGCACATCGCGCTCTTTTCTTGAAGCCTCTTGCTGACCACCGACGGGGACCGCAAGCTGCGGGGACACCGTTTAGGAAAGTGGGTGAGGAGGGCAGCAACTCTGCCTGGCTCCAGCTCTCTTTAAGCACAGATGAAATTGCTCAGATTCAGTTTCAGGAGAAATACAGCTTTTCTACAATCAAACCTCTTCTTTATCACTTGTAAACTAGATGTTGCTTTCTACAAGGAGCTTTAGAATCACTTATTGTGGTAAAGAAAGGTGCCATGAGTGAACTGAATGATAATTCCTTTTCATCTTAATTGTACCATTTGACCATGGAATGATCTTTTAATCTCTCCCACTGGGTCTCCTGGAAACATCTGCTTTTCTCGAGTCTCAAAAGGGAAGTGGACACTCAATAAGTTTGAACATGCATAACAACCGAACTGGCTATTCCTAAAATAGGGCTGACCCATGGCGCTATACAGGTTGAATTGTTACCCCACCAAAAAATTAGAGATTGGCATCCTAACTCCCAGTGCCTCAGAATGTGACCTTATTTGGTGATAGAGTGTTTTAGAGAGGTCATCAAGTTAAAATAAGGTCATTAGGATGAGCTTTAATCCAGCATGACCCAGTGTCCTTATAAAAAGGGGAAACTGGACACAGACATACACACAGGGAGAATGCCACATGAAGTAGAGGGCAGAGATCAGGGTGCCACAGAAGTCAAAGATGACCAGCACATCACTGACACTCAGAGACAAGCACAGAACAGGCTTGCCCTCAGAGCCCTTAGAAAGATTCAACTCTGCCAATGCTGTGATCCTGAACTTTCTTCAGTCTCCGGAACTGTAGACAACACATCTCGGTTGTTTCAGCCATCCATTTGTAGTACTTTGTTAAACCAACCCTAAGAAAGGAAGATGAGTCTAATAATAAGTTCCAAGCTATTAAAAAAAAGCAGTAGACGAATCTGAAAATTCAGTCTATCTCAACAAATAAGTCAGTGGTAGTAACACCATTAATGGGCTAGATTCTGCTATTATATAAGCATCTTCTTAAGCAAACTAGAGTTGATCTCTCCTTCTGTCTATGTGGGCTTCCCTCATAGCTCAGTTGGTAAAGAATCCTCCTGCAATGCAGGAGACCCCGGTTCAATTCCTAGATCAGGAAGATCCACTGGAGAAGGGAATGGCTACCCACTCCAGTATTCTGGCCTGGAAAATTTCATGGATTGTGTAGTCCATGGGGTCACAAAGAGTTGGACACGAGGAACTGACTTTCACTTTCACTCTGTCTATGTGACTATTAAACTGAAGAAGTCTTCTAGTGGCCCTCTGAAGCCAAAAACCTCTAAGCTGCAAATTCTCAACCTCCGCCCTGTTATCAGCTAGATAATTCTCTGTTGGGGGCCATCCTGTGTGTTGTAGGATGTTTAGCAGCATTCCTGGTCTCTACTCACTAGATGCCAGTGGCCCTTTCCCTAGGGACATGACAGTGTTTGCAGACATTTTCAAATATCCCCTGGGAGGCAAAACCACCCACCTCACTCCCATGAGGATGACTAAATATGTTTTCAGGGACCAGTTGCAATCTTGTAATACAAAAAAATAAATAAATAAATTATAATCGGTATTCCTTGATCCCTGGTTTTCAATGGCCTTCAAAGGCTTTTTCCAAACCTTAGTAACAAAAGCCTTGTTTTATTCCCAGGCAAACCAGTCCTATTCAATTCTAGGACCATTTACTGAGAACTTCATCTTGACCTCCTAGGTTAGGTGGAGGAGGCTAACACACATGAAAGAGGAGACTCCTTAACACATAAACTTTACTAAAGTGGCCTCCAAAAGATAGCTTCCTTTTTGTAGCCGAAACATTTGCCTAACAAGTATGTCCCTTTGGCAAGTCCCATCTTCTTGTTCTGAAGGTGGAAACAGAAGTTAATGTGAGTAAACATGGTTTCATTTGGAGTAAAGGACTGTCTTCAATGGCTGTCAGGCACCTTTCCACAGTAAATACTCAGTAAATGTTTATTGCATCAATGAATGGCTTTTACTCCTCAAAGGGAATAAAAATAGGAAGTTTCAGACAAGACATACTGAAAAGCTGCTATATTGCAAAGGGCACGTTTAGTGGGTGAAATGAATCTTTTTACTATTTTTATATTACTTATTTTTAATTCCAAGATATGCATTTGGATTAAAAATAGGAAGATTTTCTTCTCTCTTGGCTGCCTGTGTTGGCGATACCAGTGTTTATTGCCTTGACAGCTTATGGTAACGTCATGTTCAGCTCACAGGCTCTGGATTCAAACAGACATGAATACATGAGTTTGAATCCCAGATGCAACAATCCTTTACAATTCCTTGTCCCACCCCATCTTCAGCTTTTTTATCTGTAAAACGGGAGTAATATAACCTGATAGAGCTATTATGGTATCCAATAGAGCAATGCTTGCAGAAGACTTAGCTTAGTTATAAGAAAGCATGGTTACTGCTGATTATTTTTTCAGAGTTAGACATTTTCCAAATTGATCCACATAAATGTCTTCTTTCCCTAAATCTTCCTAAATGACTATACTCTTACCACAAAGATTTTTTTCCCATTGTTTTTCATGACGGGAAAAATGAGATGTCTTTCTAGAATAAAGGCCAGCAAACTTTCCTCTAAAGGAACTAGTAGAAATACTTTAGGCTTTGCTGGATGATCTGTGTCTCAACTACTCAACTCTGCCATTATAGCATGAATATCACTCATTCATAAAAAAAAGAATGAAAAAATCCCATTTGCAGCACCATGGATGGACTTGAGAGTATCATACTAAGTGAAGTAAGCCAGACAGAAAAAGGCAAATGTCATATAAAATCTCTTATATGTGGAGTCTAAAAAAAAAAAAAAAAAAAGATGCAAATGAACTTACTAACAAAACAGAAATAGAGTCACAGATATAGAAAACAAACTTTTGGTTACCAAAGGAGAAAGTGGGGAAGCATAAACCAGGAGTTTGGGATTAACTTATACACACTACTATATATAAAATAGGTAACCAACAAGGACATACTGTATAGCTCAGGGAACTGTATTCAATATTTTGTAATAATCTACAAGGGAAAAGAATCTGAAAAAGTATATATAAATAAATTTGAATAAGTGAATCACTGTGCTGTACAACTGAAACCACCACAACATTGTAAATTAACTGTACTTCAGTGTAAAAATGAGACAGCCACAGCACTGTGTCACCAAATGAACGTGGCTTGATTCCAATAAAACTTTATTTACAAAAGTAGAATCCTGATTGGGTTTGGCCTACAGGCTGTGGTTTTGTTAACATTTATTCTCAAAAGAATGAGCAACATTTCCATTTTCATATGTCTCTAGCCAAGCTTTGTATGCTGGTGACTTATTTAAAAATAACTACGGATATAAACCATGCTCACTCTCCTTAAAGTTTTGCATCCTTGTATACTATTTAGATTAGTAGTAATTACACTGGGCTTGAAAATCATGGGATGAAATCAGGACTGAGAACATCAACAATTCATTATAGTAAAGAAAATGTTGGGTAGTTCTTCTGTATCACTTTTGCCCAGGTGTACAAGTTGGACATGCGTGAGCTGCAGGCCGATGCACATTGTCCCCAGAGTGTGGCTGGGGAGACCGTGCTGGAGCCCGTGGGAGTGTCTGAATTCATCCTTCTGCTACTCTTAACAAAAACAGGTGAAGGGGGATCTCCTGATATGAACTCCCATGACATCAGAAGCATTAAAGCAGGATCTGCATCTTTTTTTCCTTTTTTTTTTTAAATTTTTTTCACTTTTAAACTTCTTATTTTGTTTTGGAGCACTGATTAACCAGCTTCCCTAGTGGCTCAGTCCATAAAGAATCTGCCTGCCAATGCATGAGACACAGGAGATGCAGATTCCATCTCTGGGTCAGAAAGATCCTCTGGAGGAAGAAATGGCAACCCACTCCAGTATTCTTGCCTGGGAAATCCCATGCACAGAGGAGCCTAGTGGGCTACAGTCCATGGGGTTGCAAGAGTCGGACATGATTTAGTGACTAAACCACTACCCACCGATTAACAATTTTGTGATAGTTTCAAGTGAACAGTGAAAGGCTTCAGCCATACATACACATACATCCATTCTCCCTCAAACTTCCCTCTCATCCAGGCTGCCACATGACACTGAGCGGAGTTCCATATGCCATACCTTAAGGACCTGCATCTTATACATCTTGTGATCATAAGGGCCCAGTGCCAGGAATGTCATAAGCGCTCAGGATTTTGTGCCCAATTCATATTTACAAACTTCTGATCCCCATGGTCCAGACTTTGAGTGGTGTCACAGTTCAAAGAATAGTTTACAAAAGTCATTTCAAAAATTTTTAAGTCGTTTATTTCAATTTTTAATACCATAAGGGGTATTTGCCAAGCAGAGAATACCTCTTTAAAATCTCCCCTTTTGTCTGCCATCTTTGTCTTTGTTTAATGTAGTTAATTAAAAGTTGTTTATTAATCCCACTACACACTACACAGTGCCTCTTGGACCAGGCGATGGGATTCTTTCATGGTCAGGAAGGTCCCTGATCTGACAAATTCTCTCAAACAAAATACCCTGTCATGTGTGTCTCCTGCCATCCTCTCCTTTCCCTTTTCTTCTTATTCTTTATCATAAAGCCAAAAGATCAGTCTAGAGACGAGCCACACTGTTCTTGGAAGGCAGCACAGAGAAAAAGCTAAGAGTCCTCATGAATAATTATTTAATCCCATAACAAAACTATGATGCATCCTGATTATGACGTTGTGTTTTGAAACCTTCAATCGAAATTCAGACAAGCTCCTCTCCCTTCTGAGAAATGAAAGAATAACTACTAACCCTAAGGCAGAGAAGAAAATGAGACGTTTGACAAGAAGAATGTAACAACCACTGCTACCATTTGTAATTGGATGTTCTTTGTAGCAGGTAATTTGTGGCCTGCACAGTGAGGGTACGCTTTTCCCTTTCTTGAGAATGCCAGTCCTGTTGATGTTCAAAGTCTGCATACAATTTGCAGTGAATTTGGATGTGTTTGTTTTCTCTCAGGCGTGCTAAGTTGCTTCAAATGTGTCCGACTCTTTGCAATCCTATAGACAGTAGCCTGCCAGGCTCCTGTCCATGGGATTCTCCAGGAAGAATATGGGAGTGTGTTGCCATGCCCTCCTTCAGGGGAATCTTCCCAACCCAGGGATCAAACCCACATCTCTTAGATCTCTTGCACTGGCAGCCAGGTTCTTGAGCACTAGCACCACCTGGGAAGCCTTATTTTCTATCACTGTGCAACAAATTGCCATAAACTCAGCTGCTTCAAGTAACACTCATTTATCACTTCACAGCTTAACTGATTTCTCTGCTCAAGGCCTCACCAGGCCAAAATCAAAGTGTCTGTCAGGGCTGTGATCCCATTCAGGACTCAGGATCTTCTAAGCCTGTTGTGACTGAATTCAGTTCCTTGCTGCTGTAGAACTGAGGTCCTTGTCTTCTTTCTAGATAGCAGCTGGGGGTCAGTCTCAGCTCCAACAGGTCCCAGTAGCTCTTGCCATCTACCTCTCATGGGCTAAGAGGTGGCTGATTCCTTAAACGCCAGCAGGAGAATCTCTGACCTCAGGGGGGGGCTCTACTCCCTCTTTTAAAGGGCTCACTTACTTAGGTCAGACCACTAAAACAATCTCTCTTTTAGTTAATTTAAAGTCAACTGATTAAGAACCTGAACTACATCTTTTAAATGTTTTCCCCTCTGCCACATAACACAAAATAATCCCAGAGTTGACACCCCATTACATTCACAGGTCTTTAGTTCAGTCGCTCAGTCGTGTCCAACCCTTTGTGATCCCAAGGACTGCAGTACTCCAGGCTTCCCTGTCCATCACCAACTCACAGAGCTTGCTCAAACTCATGTCCCAAGCCAGTGATGCCATCCAACCATCTCATCCTCTGTCGTCCCCTTCTCCTCCTGCCTTCAATCTTTCCTAGCATCAGGGTCTTTTCCAATGAGTCAGTTCTTACCCATAAGAACTTCACAGGTCTTACCCATACTCAAGGTGAGGATGTGTACCCCAAGGAGCAGGAATTCTGAGGGTCAACTTAGAATTCTGCTTACCACTGTGGGCGAGAATCCTGTGATGGAAATGTCAACAATTAACCCCAAACTACTCTATGCATGTGTCTTTATACATTTATATATGTATGTATGTATATGTGTGTGACACACTCATATAGCCTTAGGAACTTACTTCTGAGGATGGGTTCCCCCAAAGTGCAAAACCCCACACTTCAGATTCACAACTGTCACATAGTGAATTTATTGTTTAGTTATTAAGACTGTTCCACAAATGGCATATGCATTTAAAGCTTTCACTCCATGAAACCAAGTGAAATCTTGAGATAAGTCTAATGATAGGAACAGAAGCCCAGATGTGCCTTTCAGCCATGACTTTCTCTTGCCTGGAAAACTACAAAGTGAATTTGAAACCACAGGCAACACAGTGGCAGTCACATGGATAAGATTTAAAAAAAAAAAAAAAAAAAAAGAGGAAGAACAGAAACATCAGGAGCCTTTAAGCTGTTTTCTAAATTCAGCATCAGCAGAATATTTATGTTGGCAGCATCCCGTATCTTGCAGCAGGAGATTTGACAGAGGCGCTCTATACATAACCCATGCGAGCCCCAGATCAAGAGGAGAGTATTTGCATAAACAGAATCCTAGAGACCATGTCATCACTATCTTTCTCTTCCTCCTTCCTCCCTCACCACCCTACAGGCGGGTCATATTGAGTTTCCTGGGCTACCTTCCATGAACATCAAGGAATGCAACATAGATGAATGTTACATTGACCCCAGCACTGCCACCACAGAAAACTGTTTGTCCACCCTTTTCATTTCTCGGTACCAGCAGGCATCTGAAGACTTTGCACCTGTTCTAGTTAGCCCTGGCAAATGCAGCCTGTATTTATATTAATAGAATGATGTTTTCATAACAAAATGGATGTGCAGCCATCAGGGACTCACTCTGGATGCTCTCACAAGAATACACGTTGGGGGAGGGGGAGCTCTTACATAAAGCCCCGTGGCAAGGGGAAAAGACGCACAAATCCCAAGCTGAATCATCAGGACAGTTTGAGAACTTGTTCAGGAATGACCAGACTCGAGGACTGGAAATTAAATTAGATCCTCAATTAAGAGGAAAATATGCTGGAGATAAATGGGTTTTTCATGGGTAGTTTGGAGCTCTGAACTTTTTTGTAAGCCATCTCCCGTTTCTGTCATTTGTGCCTTATCTCCCCTGGGTAGAGCTGAAAATGTGAGATCATACTTGGCTCCATTCCTGAAAGTTTGTTTTGAGTCACCAGTGCAAATATTGCCCACCCAATCTGTACATTTGCACAAATTAACTGAAACCAGCTACCCATTCCTACTTCATATTTGGCTCTGTTGATTAACCCTGACAGCTGTAACCTCATTAGTCCGAGCTCTGGCCAGAGCAAAGCAGCTGTCAAATTAGAAAGAAGTGGACTCGCTGAAGTCGCCTGTGGACCAGGCATGTTAAAATCAATAGACTCTCTAAAAGCTTTCCGTTATGATTCTAATTCTAAATTACGTTATGTGGTGGGCTTTTCACCTCGATCCAGAATATGGGCCTGAAATTGGTTGTTTAAGGAGAAAGCAGAGGCTCTATCATAAAGCAAGAACATAGATTTTATCTGGAGAGATTTGTATCAGTTGAAAATGGGTTTTTAGCATGCATTATAACAGAGACATTTTCATATATTTTCAAATATTAGTTCCTAATGTATTTTTTGGCATGAGAAATTTTGTTAGTTTTGACAAGAAGCCAACAGGATCCTGACTAGAGAAATAAAAAAGATCCTGCATCTGGTTCTCACTGAAAAAGTAGAGATAAAAAGTGAGGAAAGAATTAGAACACACCCCAGTAGGAATATGACTTTCCTAAATAGAACACAGAGAGGGTAGGGAAGAAAAACTTAATATCTTTTCATTAAAATCTGGAGATTCAGGAAAAGAGATGGTTTTCCATCCTCTGAAGTATTGCAAAGATAACTGGAACCAGTTCAAGTGCAATGTTTAAACTTCCCTTGCAGCATCTTCATTGTGAGGACATAGCATGGGAGAGTTAAAGAAGTTCTGAAGGAAGAATCTGGACACCTCCGTTCTCATCCCAGTACAGGTCCCAATTCTGCCACAGCCTACCAATGGGGACTTGGAACATGTTCCTTAATTTCTCTAGATCTCAGTAGAGTCCCTTTATAAAATAAGGAAGTTTGTCAGATCATTGCAATGGCTCCCTCTGTCTCTAGTGACTGAAGACACTTTGCGCAAATAAGAAGCTTCTCCACCATGGCCCAAGGTGGATCCAAGTTTCCACCTAGGGGTCATTCTCTTCTACTCTTTCTGCAGTGCTCTTTAGCCTATTATGCAAACAGTTGCTGTCCTTTGGCGCCCCCTGGTGGTGTCTGGAGCTTTAACTTCCGACTTTCACACGTGGCCTTGATAAAAATACTAAACGTGGGGAACCTTCCCTGGTAGAACCCAGTCTGCTATTCACCACGGGGAAAAACAATCCAAACATTCACCGTTGCTGCATTAGAGCTTTAACACACTGCTTTTTTGAGGCTTAAACAAACAGGTTAAGTTTTATTTTTTTAAGAAGTAGTATTCTTCAGATGCTTTATTGACATAAACAGTACCTAGCCCACTTCAAGTTGAAGGATTTAGAAGTGGCAAACACTTCTACTTACATTATTGTGAGAAGATAGATTGATAAAATAGGAAATATTTATGTAGTTAATAAAGGCACACGACTAATTTAAATTACCAGAAATTTAAATTACCATCATTAGATAATGATGCTCCAGTGTTTCCCAAATTTATATTTTGGTAATGAAAAAGCCCTGTAAGTTTACTGAGGATTTCCTCATAATTTCCTTCAATTTAAAAATCATTTACATGAAAAACTCTGAGAGTCAAAAGTCAAGTAAGATGAAAAAGTAAAGAAAATCATATTTTTATTTTGGAAAGACAGGTAAATAAATTTTAAGCATCATAAGCCATTGGAAATAAACTTCTTCCCTCAATCATGATAATTTACATTTAAGCTGGCAATTAGATTATATTTGCCTTCATCATGTCAGTCCTACTTCTTTTGTTAACAATTGCATTCTGTTCCCTTTGCTTCAAAACAATATTGAAACTTAGTAAAAAAAAATTGTCTTTGATTTTGTGTGAAAGCAGATACAAGATCTTTAAGTTAAATGCCAAAAGTTAGGACTATCCAAATCAATTAAGCAAACAGAGTGTGAAGGAAAAGGGGAAACTTATGAAACTTTAATTATTCTGTGTTAACTCCATCAACTCCACTATGGGCTAATGGAAAGTTCTTTCAAGGCTAATACATTTCCATGCATTTAGTTGGTTATGATTACAACAACTATGACTGTTTCCAGGTAGGGTTAAACACACACACACACACACACACACACAGAATCACAGGAAAGAGAAAAGTCAATATTCCCTAAAGGAGAAAAACATTTCTTTGCCATGTTTTCTTGACTCCTTCTGGCAAAAGGCTGTTAGCAGTTGCACCACACAGTTCAACCAGAGCTTGTCTCCAGAATAAAAAAAAAAAGAAATATAATTGCATCTCAGAGATTTGGTTTGGAAAATCTGCTTTTGTTTCCAATGCCTCCTCTCTCCTCAGCACCGTTTATAAGCATTTTCCAAGCTCTTTACGAGCATTTTGCCTGCCTCTCCACACTCCTAAATATCACCCTCTGCTCCCTACAGTCAGCCACGTTTTTCAGCCTTGGCCAAGGAATAAAACATTGGTTCACCTCAAAGGCTACCATTAAATTTACCTCATTTACTGACCAGCAGGAGGTGCACCGATCCTACTGGGGTCAATGCTAACTATAATGCCAGGGAGTTCATTGGCGCCCCAGACTGCTCCCCTGTTTAATGACTGTTGGGCCCCTTGGGCCAGGTAAATTCTACTGTTGACATGTTGGTGGCAATGCCCTTAAAACACCTCTGATCCATCAGTGCACTTTCTCCATTCAGGGATGTATTTAACTGTGTGTTAATTAAAAATAGCCAGATATGGAGAGGTGGAGGAGGCAAAGGGAGCTCCTACTGAAAGAATAAGCCATTTATACTTCTCTGCAGTAGATACCAGGGCCTAGAAGGACATCAAGTTTAAGAAAAACAAGGCCTTGAGGACTCTGCTCTGAACAGACCCACCATGAATCTTCTATTGCCCTTGCAATGGGCAGCAGGAACTGCTCATGAATTTGCCAGTTCACTGAAAAACATGCTTTCATGGCCTAGCAAAGGTTGCGCATGGATTTCTTTACTTTCCTTCATCACTTTGCTCTTCTGTAAAACTGTGAGCTCCCTCAGCACAGCGACTATGTTGAAAATAACAGTGAGTGCTTAGATACACCATTCTGTAGTAAGAGTGCCTGTAGGATCTGCTTGTATTTTTCAACTGGCTGATAAAAATCACACTGGTTTTAAAAGGGGATTTCCTTGTCTTTATGAAATTAAGCACATCAAATGTGCCAGCTAAGAAAGTCTAGAAATCAGCACAATCGTTTTGTCTGTAGACTGTCAAAGGCTCCCGGGCAATGAGCTGTTCTCTGTTCCCATTTCACCCTGCAAACATGCCTCCCTCAGCCCTGACCCGGAGTGACCAGGTTAGATGGTCAGAGCTCTCAAGTCTGAATGCTGATTCAGGCCCTTCTCTCTTTGCTGCCAATAATAGTCCATCTCGGTGCCAGATTTAGTAGTGGTTTCTTATGATGTGGATACCTGTCCAGCAGGGATTGGACTGTGACCACAAGCCATTTTTTCTTAAGCCACAGAATAACTGTCAGATGGTAACTGCTGATAGTTACTACTTGCCAGGCTAAGCAGCCTCCAAGTCAGAGACTCACATCCCGTAGTAATGCCACCGAACAGCCCTATCCTGCAGGGAGGCAGACTTTTTGTCAGTATGTAAAAATTCCCTAGGGTAATAATTCAGTGTTTGATTTTCAGTTCTTCAAAAACAAGCAAACAAACAAAACAAGCAGGTCGATACTGAAAAACAAGTAAAAGACTCCTGCTCTTTTCTCTCCTAGAGCTCAGTTCTTCTTACTCTTGTATTAATACTTTTTTCCTTTCCTTGTAATTACACCTTTTATTAAAAGGCACATAAGTTTTTTTGGTCATCAGTGGAAACTCAATATTTTTAATTACAAGTTACATTTATATACTGCCTTCCCCTGAGAATGAGGAAAACTTCAGAAATGTTTCTTACAGCCTGTTTCTTTTGTGGGCAGAATCCCATTTTCCTCTCATTTCATAGAATAGGAATCTATGCACCTACTTTGGAGTAGCACAATGCAAAGCAAAAGGTTACACCAGAAGTGCAGAGTAGAAACAAGCAAACGAACAAAATCAGAACTATAATTCACTGCTACTAATAGTGTCATGATATGTTGATGCCTCTACTCTTGAATTGAATCTAGCAGACTTGGATGATGTGTCTCTGGTGAACTGTTAATGTGGACAGATGAAAGTTTACTCTAAGGAATACTGACTTCCTGAAGTAAATTTCCTAGAAACTTCAGATTGTGCCAATCTCTCTTTTTCATTTCTCATAAATTAATAGCATTGTTTTGCATACTTCTGTCTGAAAAACATTATTCCTTAAACCATAAAGTAGTTGTAAACTCTTAACAGTAAAAAATATTTCAAATAGTGAACCAAATATAAATATGTAAATATAATTACATGTATACATACTGTGTATATATACATACACACATATGTGTGTGGGTGTGTGTGTGAAGGAAAACAGTTAAATTATGTTTGTAATTATTGATTGATTTATCGTATTTGGGCTTTGTGATTAAAAGCATACTCATTGGGAAAAGTACACGAAACTTATCTCAAAGTAAAACGATAATTAACTATCTAGAAGCTATTATATCTTTTTTTCTGAAATTGATAGTCTTTTCTTAAATAAAATGTGTAAATATTTTTATCCGAATAAGCTTGACTCTCTAAGATTTTAACCTCAGAAGTAAAATAGACTATTGTAAAATTTTCAAATGTAAATAAATTATCTTTCTGTGTTTGTAGGAAATAATTGAGGGTCTTAAAATGGAAACATCTCGAGCTTCTTGTGGTCTGATTCATTCCTCATATAGATGAGTACAATGAGACCCAGAGAGATGGAGTAAATTCCCTGAGATCATGAAACTGGAGTCAAGACCTCCAAGTTGCCTTTGATTTCAAACTCTCTACTCTTGCCTCAATAGCTCGCTATTTCAACGATATCATAAATGATAACCAAATTTCAATAAAGATATTGAGATTTGCCTGCGCCTGTATTGACACTGATGTGGCCTCTTCTCTTGCATTTTCTTTGTGGAAAACTCAACCCCAAAAAAAACATGTTCTAGACCAGTGGCTCCATTGACTCCCAGCCTTGTTCTCCAAACCATCTGCTATAGTATCTACCAAATACCAACATTGCCTTACACATAGATGTCCATATGTCTTCTCAGTTCTAAGCCTAATAATGTGAATTGAACCTGCAAACACTGGACAAACAAAACAGAATAGATCGAGTCACCACAGACCAGACTAGGGAATAATCAAAAGTTTCCTGGATGATCAAGGACAAGACTAGGTTCCAAGTACTCCCCATTGATCCTCCTCTAGCTTACCAAAAGTGTCTTGGAAATAGTGATTTAGAATGAAATACAACCAGTTTCTGATAATCATTTCAATTGCTACGTTTCCTTGGACACATTTTCAAAGTACTTGAATGAAGCCCCACATGCAAATTATCTTCCCTGAAAAGAAAGTCTTTGTTGGCAAGTTGGCCGTTCACTTTCTGTGGCAATGGCATAGAGACACAATGTATTTTTAACCTTGTTTTGTTCTTGTCTTAACTGACACTAGTAATTTAAGAAATGTTGAGGGCGTTACTGAATATAAATTTGAAGAAAAATAGCTCTTCGAACTATATTGTTAGAAGTAGAATGAATATTCAATCAGAGATGAATCAAACATTTGGATTGTGTATGTGGGCTATACCTTTCTGAAAGCAGACTCTTTCCATGATCCCTGCCTTGTGACGTGGCGTCCGCAAGAATTACACTGCAATTTGCACCCAATTGTGCTCTGAACAACAGAAAGCTGCCCCCACACTCATTTGAAAGCTCTTTTTATAGAATTATTGAATTTCTGAGCTAGAGACGGTATGTGAAACATCTCATTTTACAGAAGAGGAAATAGGTCCTGAGAGCAAAGACAATTGCCTGAAGCTGTGGAATGTGTTAAAGCTTTATTTAAAAAACCAGATTCTGAATCCTTAGTCTAGAGACTACCACTCTTCCTTTTAAAAAGGGTTGACACTCTGTCTCACACTCGAGTTTTCTTTAGTATTTGTATTTAGTATTCCACTCTTAAGTTCATTCCTGTTCCTTTCTCCTTTTTTCCCTTCCTCTGCTCTCTCCTTCCTTTCTTCTTTCCTTCAACAAAGATTGTTTTATAACATGTAAGTCATTGTGATCAACTCTGGGATACAAAGAATAGAATATGGTCCATGACTCAAAGACTATCTCATTTGTAGAGAAGATCAACATGATAACCAATGAATCCTAACTCTTTCATATGGCTTATGACTCTCTCTTGTCTGATCCCTAACCCACCTCTCTAGCTATTCTTCATCTCTCTCTCCATGCCGTACTCCAAACTTAACTAGATTTGGGGAGATCCTTGTATTGTTTCTCCCATCAGTGTCCACTGCATATGTTCATGTTCTGGACTACTGCCTCTCCCTTACCCTGGCTGGCACCACGTCATCCTTCAGATTTCAGTCTAAATGCCTCTTCTCAGGAAGTTAAGTTTAAATCTCCCTGCTAATTTAGCAAATATTTGCATAATCCCTCTTTTCCTTATTTCAGTGATGTGTTTAATAAGGACAGTGATAAATAAGTGACATATTTATTTTTATATCCCCATTTACCTAATTGAGGTACTTGGCACCCAGTACAAGTTCAATAAATACCTATTGAATGGAAGAATTTGTTTAGCATAATAGGAGCAGAAATTAGAATAGTCAATTATACTTGGAGAGGCATCAGTGGATATCATCCATGTTTATTTCATTTGAAAATTTGAGGTAATTTTATAAAATTAAGTGAATATGTATCATACTTAATTTCCCATATCATGTCCTGGTAAGAAATAAAAATCTATAACTAAGACTAATGTTGATCTCCACTATCTGTACCCCAATCAACTTTCTAATATAGCCCTATAATCCTTATTTATAATTCTGAAATTCAAAAAAATTTTAAAAGTCTGTAAAGTGAAAATTTTTCATAAGTATTGGTAGCAAACTGGATCATAACTAACATGATGTTTTGGTCTTTATCCCACTTTATAAGGATTCATGTTTTGCTGCAGAAGTATCAACGTCATTAGTATCAGGGCTTCCCTGGTAGCTCAGCTGGTAAAGAATCCACTTGCAATGAGGGAAACGGGTTCAATTCCTGGGTTGGGCATGGCAACCTGCTCCTGTATTCTTACCTAGAGAATCCTCATGGACAGAGGAGCCTGGAGGGCTATAGGCCATAAGGTCAAAAAGAGCTGGATACAACTGAAGCCACTTAGCATGATGTGTCTGTTATATGTTTGGTTCTCTAGGTTCACAGAAAGGAATGTGACTATTGGTCAGGAAGATCCCCTGGAGGAGGAAATGGCAACCCACTCCAGTATTCTTGCCTGGAGAATCCCATGGGCAGAGAAGCCTGGCAGGCTACAGTCCATGGGGTCGCAAAGAATCAGACACAACTGAGCGACCAAGCACAGAACGATCTTTATTGATTTCATATTTTATGAATGTTCTGCTACAGAAATGTTTCGTTTCTAAGTTCTCCCATGAAGCCATATAATCCTAAACTCAAAACATGCCTGGTGTCAAAAATTATGAAGGGAATTATGAACATGTATTGATTTACTGTCTTGTGCTTTGTTCAGATCATTCCATCCAAGTTTTCCGATTTGCTCCTTGATTAAAATTTTCTCTACTGAGAATAATAGAAGTAAAACAGAACTTTAGAAAACTAAAGCCATAATCATAGAGCAGCACTGGAACCTGTGTGACCTAAGATCCTGAAGAAAGATCCAGAATGTCCTCCTATTTAAATCTATTTTATTGAGCTTCACAAAGAAATGAAACAAAAGTGTTCATGAATAGCTGGAATAGTAGAAAGTAAAACACTAAAGAGAATCTAAAATGATTGCTGGATTCTCTACTACCTACGCTCAACATAGAAATAGAAAATGTGTACCCGTTCACGGATGAGCTCAGAATGATTTCTGACCACGATGCTTGCCAACGCATTTTTCACAGCACACAAACCAAAAGTTTCAGACTACCGGAGTGTGAGTCTGATAAACCATTCCCCCTAACTCCCTCTACACATAACTGAATTACCTACACTAAATCATACTCAGTTTTGGCAGGCAAACATCTTGGAAATAAAATGCTTTTTAAAAGCACTGATTTTTCCATTAATATTAAGGTATGAACGGAATTTGTTTTAATGTCCATCTATGTCCACAATGGGAGCTTAAGAGCCACCCACTCATTTCCTTTCAATGTATACGTTTAACGGGCTCTATGACTAAATGCACAATCTAAGAAATTCCCCAAAAGAATGAACTTTTAAAAAAACCTAAAAAACATAGAGGTATGACAACAACAAATGATCCGCTGTTTTTCACAATTTCTAAATGAGACAATAAAAATGCCACTTACTTAACACGCAACATCTATCAAGTCAGCTCCGTTGCTAAGTATGTTTGCCCAAGAGATAAGTCCTGCATCCCAGTCAATTCCTAAAAGAAAAACAGAAGTTCTACAATCTCCCTCCTATCTTGACATGTTTTTTAGCTGGTGAAAGATGACTGAGGGAAAAGAGCCTTCTTTGATAAAGGTTGAGAGTATTTAATAATTCTTGATGAGAAATGTTATGAAAGATCCATTAGAAGAAGGATAGATGACCACAGCTCTGCGGCCTCAGAATAAGAGAGCAATAAACTGGCCCTGTTTCCCAGGAAGAAAGGCAAACAGTCAGGCAGGGCCTCCCCTCACAGCAGTGTTTTCAGATGTCCAGGGGAGTCTCTGCGGCTTTCTGGTTGGCTGATAGCTGGGCTGCTCCAGTACAGCCATGGATCATTACAGATTGGCACACACCTACAGAGCAGAACCACCTTGAATCCCAGATACGTTGTGTTCGCTCAAAGACATGCTCTGTGGTGTCCAGAAATTAAGGGAGGCATAATTTATGGTGTGAATGTGTACTTTCTGGGCTGACTAAATTTAGAATTTTCCATCTATATTAGGGAAGTTATGGAATATGTACTATTACTTTCCAAATAAGTGTCAGTGGGTTTTGTGTTTCTTCGTCTGAAGGATATTTCCTTCTCTCCCTTTTTTTTTTTTTTTTTTTAGCGGACTGGTCCAATAATGATAACAATGCAACGATTAGCTCTCTGTGTGCTATGGTATTAATTACAGTAACAGTGATACACCAAAGATAGCCTAGTGAGATAGGTTCCCACATACCAGTCCATACCGGTGCAAGACCGCACTAAAATCCTGACTAGAGAACATAGTAGTTTGTTTAAAAATCCAAATCTCTCCTATTTAGGAGACTGTTGTTTAGTCTGATACTGTGTCACTCCCAATCTCTTGGTATTAAAAAATATCTCTAAGAATGTCATAATGGTGATGGGATGGATAAGATGTGCTGTTTTATTGCTTAAGGTCTCACATAGCCAAAAAGCAGCAAATCTGAAATCCAAACTCAGGCAAGGCCACTCCAGAGCCCATGCTGTGAATCAGTTTGCCCCACTAGCTTTTCCTACCTCAGTGATCCCATCTGAAAAATGGAGCACAATGAAAATATTCTCCCCAGGCTGTGAGAGCTAAATGAGTTTACATTTGTAAAGTTCTCCAATCGTGCCTGACATACAGGAAGTTCCCTAAAAGTTCCCTAAAAAAAAAAAAAATCAGTGTTTCATGGGGATTTCAGCCCATGCACTTTAGCTGTAGCTATAATCTACACCCTTGTATGTGCCACTGCCTCGAAGTCATGCTGATTCACACCATTAAACACAAAATGAGTGTGAGAAACAACCACTAGGTTAAAGCATCACCAGCTTAAAACTATCTGGGCTAAAGGCAATCAACCATGGAAACGAGTAGTTGCCTTCCTAGCAACTAAAAAAAACTAAAAATTTCATCTGAGTGGGAGGAAAAGAACAGAACCAGGTGGGTTGTACTCCCCAGGGGTCCCCACACTCACGCAGCTGTCCTTTCGGGCTAAGGAGGCTTAAAATACAACTAAGCACAATTGTCAGCATGACACAATCCTGCCTCAGCTCCTGTAGGAAAGAAAATGTTTATAGCTGGGGAATTTACTGATTGTTTTTTTAAAAAAACTCTCCCATTGGCATCAGTTGTTGGTTTGCTTCTAAATGCTCAAAATCTTAAGAAGGAAGTTGTACTTCTCTGAAAAGCTGGTGTGTATGTGTGTGTGTGCGTGCACACACACACAGACACACACACCCCACAGCATTCTCAACATCACTGGGTCTCTGTTCATAATAAAAGAGTAAGAAGCATGTTCCTACAGATATGAAAGGAGGGAAAAGGAGAGATTTTGAGTTTTTTCCCATCACCTCATAAGCAGTAAACAAAGAAAAAGTCATGGAATTTTTACAGGTTCCCGGTTCCATGTCTCGCTATGTTTTGTCTAGTACTTGCATTTCATCAGCTCAATGTAAACATCACCTCTCTTGCTGCTGCCAGGTTAGGAAAAGCTAGTTAGCCTTCCTGGAAATCACCGGCACTTTGTACTCTTGATGAGTGAAAATTGGATGGAAGAATGAACCAGAAGGACTGAGCAAATGTTTGGAGGCCCATTATATGTTGTTATTCAGTTGATCATGCTGGAGAATGATCTTGCCAATTAGCGCAGCCTTTACAAAGCATCCCACATCAGGAAAGCTGGTTAGTTAGCATCCTCTCCTACAGCCTCCAACTCAAAATACAGCTCAGTCCTTTCATCGCCTGTCATAGTTTTGTAAATAACCCCAGCCATATGAAAGGGTTTTCTTTCTTTTTCCGGTAACCATGTTTACTGTATATGTAAAACATATAAGTTATGACATTTTGTTTTGGACTTCTCTTTTAATTGGTTTTTCTGACCAGGGACCCACTGTTGTTGAAACAGATGTTGTGGGCCCCAATAATAGCTCTCAGCTGCCAAAGGCAAAATATGAAACTGTGCCCGGACCACGCAGAGCAAATGACTGTGAAGAGGGGGAGCTTATTACAAACAATCGAGAAAACTGACATGTCAGACATGTAGCAACTTCTGGGTGATCATAGACAGAACATGTCTAACATCACTCTCCTTGTACCCTCTTCCCACTCATGAATAACTAACTTGAAGGGTAGGTACAGAATGAAGTACAAGTCTACTCCTTCCCAAAGTAAGAATACAGATACGTACTCTCAGGAACTATTGTCCAGCTAACTCACAATTTGAAACCAAAAGACCCTCCTTCCTCACACTCTCACCCAACCTGCAAACTCCTAAGTGTAAATGCGATATTTACCAGAGTGATATGCTGGTAAATGTTTTAACAACAGGTTCTCTGGGGGAAAACAGCCCTAATTTGTAATATTTCCCAGTTTCCATGGAGTCCGTATACTCACCATGATCAATTTCAAGCTTTCCATATGACATCACTGAATGCAGAGAAGGGACGAGGTGAGGGGTGTCACATCATTGTAGAATAATTACACAATCAACATAAAAATGTCATGTATGAATGTGAGAGTTGGACCATAAACAAAGCTGAGCACCAAAGAACTGATGCTTTTGAACTGTGGCATTGGATAAGTCTCTTGAGAGTCACTTGGACTGCAAGAAGATCCAACCAGTCAATCCTAAATGAAATGAATCCTGACTATTCATTGGAAGGACTGATGCTGAAGCTAAAGCTCCAATACTTTGGCCATCTGGTGTGAAGAGTCAACTCATTAGAAAAGACACTGATGCTGGCAAAGACTGAAGGCAGGAGGAGAAGGGGACAACAGAAGACAAGATGGCATCACCAACTCGAGGGACTTGAGTTTGAGCAAGCTCTAGGAGATGGTGAAGGACAAGGGATCGCAAAGAGTTGGACATGACTAAGTGACTGAACTGAACGATGACAGTTATGTTAACTGGACATTTATATAATTTGTTGATAATGACTGTGCTTAACAACCAGCTCCCAATATTTCTGAAAATTTAACAATTGGCTCTTACAAGCTGGAAGGTACTGGCTTTAGCACATACAGTCCACCAGAACCTTATGAATGACCACTTAATACTTTTCTACTCTGTCTGTGGTCCTTCGTCCAGTGGCATCAGCATCACCTTGGTAGCCCCTGCCCCACCTCTTCTCCAAAATCAGCTTCTGCATTTAATAAACCCCCCAGGTGACTCTTGCACACGTTAAAGTTTGAGAACCACTGAGCTGATGAACAACTTGAGAGGATGCAAAGTTACATAGCAGAGGAGGAAAATATGTATACACACCTTCACTTTTTAAAAGGCTAAAATCAAAAGCCATTTAGACAAAACTTCCAATCATCATGATGTTTCAAAGTAACTGCAAAGAACTGTTGCAAAACCCATAATGTTCCAAGACTCTTGTTTCAGGTAATTTTGAATAAAATGCATGTTGTCATCGCTGTAGATTTGGGAGGCAGGGATTCTGCTTTTAAAACCTTTGAGTTCAAATCCTAGCTTTCTGCCAAATTTGCCAGGAAAGGAACAGTGGGAAAATGATTTAACCACTCTGTACCTTAAATATCTTATCTGTAAAGTGGAGTGATAGTAATAGCACCTACTTCATTGAGTGATTGTAAGAAACTGTGAGATTAAAGTACTTACACCACCTCCTAGTACATAATAAATGCTCTTTAAACTTTAGTAATTATTACTTTTTCCTAAAGGGGAAAAAGTTCCAAAGCATTCTCTATGTATCAACCCTCAAACATGTTTAAAATAAGAATCAAAAACTGTTTTTCTCGCTACGTCATTTAAAACTTTTTATTTTGATCAGCAACTTTTATATTATTCATGTTCCCTAAGACTCATAAGAAAATATAACAATTAAAATTATTTCTAAAATATGTCCAAATTTGAGAGTGATTCATTCCAACCTCAGAAGTCACCTGGGATCCTTCTGGGAAAATGTCTTGCATTCTTTAAAGAGAGACCAAAGAAGAGAAGCTGTCTTCTGCTTGGTTTTGTCTCACGGGCAGGTGCTGTCATGAAGTCTGTGACCACAGGGAAGTCCTGATTAACAGAGAGAGGAGTGGAAGGAGCTGGGAGGCAGGGGGCAGGAGATGGCAGGAGCTTTCCTCCTGCATGACTTGGAACAGCTCCACCTAAGAACCTTTGTCATTTGTGATAATAAATGACCCTTATTGTTTAAACTAGATGAGTTTATTGTTCTACTATTCATGGAGGAGCATCTGAACGCTTAAAGATCCCTTTCTGTTAAATTGAGGCTCAAAGGAGTTAAATGACATGCCCAGAGTCGCAGTCTGTAGCAACACCATGCATTTCAGGTAGGTTTTTTTCCCCCCTCTTCCCTTCTTCTCATCTTCTCTCTTTCCTTTACTTAACTAAACTCACAGTAAATATGATCATCTCAAATTTTTCCATCAATACCCATTTTTTTCTGCAACATATCCAATGGTATGAGTGAGACCAAAATGTCCCCAGAAAGCTGTAGACAACCAATTGGGCATTCAGTTCCAAATTTTATGCTTTTTGAGTAGCTTTTCTCTAAGTAACCATATGGGAGACAGCAACTATGGGATAAAATTACACCAACAGAAATCCAAAAAATTACTCAATTATGGAAGAAAATAAATCTGTTCAACTAGCTTTTCGGTCTCTTGTAGAAATAATAGCTATTGATTTATTTTGTGCCTTTTGCAATATTCAGCCAGTATTATTGGCATAACCTAGCCTTTTCCCCCCTGAAATTTGTAACTCTTTCAAAGTTTTTTCAACAATGACTTATAAAAATAAGACAGATCAGAAAAGGTTTAACCAGGAAGAAAGAAATAGTTCAGGTGATTTTAAAGCAGAAAATTGGTTACATAGGTGATAGTAAGGAAACCTAGAGCCTAGGAACAAAAAAAAAGAATGCATTGCCATCTCTAGCCTGCTTAGACAAAGATTGAAGATGCTATTATAAAAGCCAGGGGACACGATTACTCAGAAGAAGCTCAAGCAATGGCAAGTAAGTCTGATAGGAGCTGGAGCCATGGAGGAGAAGCAGTCATTGCTGGAGATGCCACCAAAGGCAGAGAGTTGGCTTCTCTCTTCTCCCACCCTCTAGTCTCCCACTAGAGCCTCAAACTGGTCAAACCCAACCACAAGCTGGCCAACAACAGAGTCTGGGAAACGTAGCTTGCAAGGGTCAAGATCAGGAGCAGACTCCTGGAAAAGTTAATTCTGGGGCTAAGAACAGGCCACAGATCCTCTCAGGAGCTTGAGTGAACCTTTGTAAACTCCTTATAAGAAAACTTGTTTGCTGATTGCATTATTATTGCATTTTCTCTTAGCTCAATTGAAAATGTTGCAAAGAAACATGTAGGTCAAAAACAGTTTTATTTCACTTTAGTAAGTCTCCAATCAGCATACATTAGAATGAATTAAACCTAAAGATAATAGGTTTGACTCTAACGCTCTAAAAGGGAGCTTCAACAATGAGACTTTTTATTTCAGACAGAAACCTCCGAGTGGGTAGGTGGGTATTGACCCAGGCTTAAAAATGAAATAGAGGCAGACATGAGGCAAAGGTGAAAACATACATCCACTCTCGTATTGTCTCAACAGATTGAAAAAGTAAAATGAGGGAAAAAAGAGAAAGGAAGGAAGGGAAGGAGGGAGGGGCAAAGGAAGGGTGAGAAGGAGAAAGAAAAGAAATTCGAATCAGGAGCATTTTACGTACTGCACAAGTCAAAATAAGGATATAATATGACCATGCAGCTTTCAATTCTCTAACAATTTGCATAATTTTTTGCATCTTGATCTCTGAAAAAAAAAATCTATTCATTTTCTACAGTCTGTTTCTATTAGCAAGGGACTGTAAATTGGGTTTTAGATATCTGAAAAACATCCTATCTCTTTCTTCTGCTACATGATATTTATCTCAACATGTAGTAACACAATTTTTGAAGATTCAGCATTTTATTCTATCCATTTTTCTATCCTTCATGGCCATTTGGCTGGGTAACAGCCTTCGCTGAAATAGAAAGATTCCAGTCTCATTCTCAATTTCAGACTGTGTGGAGAAAAGTCCTAGTTTAATTGAAATTGAAATCCCACAATTAGGTTAGACAAGCACTTTCTCAAAGGATTCTTTGGAAGGTTATCTTTTTCTCAGTTGTATAGCTAGGAAATGAAACGGATCATCAAGGAAATTCCTTAGGTCTTTTGCACTGTCCATCAAGGAAATGTTTAGTTCATGTACCAATTCACTTTTTCCCTTTTTTTCTCTTTTTGTATTAAATGATTTTTATCTACAAAATAAGATGACCCAGGGTTCTACAAAATGACTTGAAAGTTGATAGTAGAGAGCAGGAAAAAGAAGGAATTTTAAATGAGATAAGTATAGGAGGTTGAATATCAATTACTT
The DNA here is from genome assembly GCA_007570785.1 of Antilocapra americana. Taxonomy (NCBI): domain Eukaryota; kingdom Metazoa; phylum Chordata; class Mammalia; order Artiodactyla; family Antilocapridae; genus Antilocapra; species Antilocapra americana. The sequence continues at coordinate 14,674,799 of ML660777.1, forward strand.
GAATAAGGCACATACTTTTTATCCTACATAGAAAATCAACATTGCGTATGCTAAGTATATATATATATATATATATATATATATATATATATATATATATACTATGTATTTAGTGAGTGTTTGGAAATGAAATGAGAATATTAAACTTTATAAAGTGTTTGGTTGGTTGCATTAGATGGGTACCACTACTTCATGAGATGGATTGATGAAACACCTTTATTGCTGTCAGAACTCAATACAACAGTTCTCATCGAGTAAAAAAACACTACAGAAGTATTGTTTGGCAAGAATTTAAAGTCATGTTTCATATCAATAGAAATTATGCCTAAGGGCTTGTGTGCATGTGTGTAGACTATGTATTAACTCCAAAAATGTGTTACAGCTCTCCCCCGAAAAGAGACTCAAAACCAGGATATTGCAACACTTGAATGTTCATGAGAATATTAATATATAGATGACTCCTAACAAGAATGAGAAAGGGAATAATGTCTTGGCTTCCCATAACATCCTGAGCACTTTTCTAGCAAAGTACATGCTATAATGCTATAATCTCTTTATTTGTCTGTCTCCTCTGCTAAACTTTAAATTCCTTTATATTAAGAGTTGTATCCTTTTAAAACTCTATCCCAAGTGCTAGCATATGCTAAGACACACTGGGAATTTTAATCATGGTTTTGAAATAATGGAATGGTAAAATAAAAGGATTAGGCTTACTTGCATTAAAACTTTTCATAAATATAATCTGAAAGAAGTTATGTCATGGAATCTAACCCTCAGATTTGGGCTGAAATGCTGGCCTTATAACTAATATCAACATTTGTTCTATTTTCTTAGGGAATTTTCACAGTATTATTAACATTGGCCAAGCAAATTAGCCCCCAGAATAATTGCACAAGATTTGATCTTGCCTTGTCCATGCAAATAAGTAAATACATAAATTTGGACAGTCATTACTTAAATTTCTTATCTCAGCTTATGAGTCAGTAAAGTCTGTGACTTGTAATAAGACATTTACAGAGAGTAAATCACAGTAATTGGCCAGAATAAACCATTGACATTTAGAACTTAAAAGAAATTAAAATTTTAAATTGGTACAACATGGACTAATTAATGTTGCCATAAATTGCTATTAAAGAGATTTAGACCAAACTACTTAAATTGTCATCTTAATCATTATTTTTCTATTTTTTATTTTGTAAAGAGTTATTACATCTCTTGAAGTAAAAATTTATCACATGCTATGAAAAACTTCTGAGTGGTTCTCAAAAATGAACACCAGAGTGCTCAATAATTGTGTATTTGAACCTAGAGTTCAAATTTGCTAATAGTATCTGATTATTTCAATGCCAAATTTTCCTAAATTTAACAAAACCAGTTTTCCTACTGAATATGATTCTGTTGCCTCTTTTTTCCAGATTTCCAAGATTATCCAGCTACATAAAAGGAAATTCTGATATCTTCTTCCCCACCACCTCTCCAAATTGTTAAATGAACAGTCATAGGAAGTAAATAGGATAGTCACTATACTACAGTTGTAATTGCCAGCTGGCTAATCTCTACCTCTCCACCAGCACGCTCTTGTAAAGGAAATTACTTTGCTCCCAAACTTCTTGAGGAACTGGCCTAGGTGTCATGTGTAAAGGAAATTACTTTGCTCCCAAACTTCTTGAGGAACTGGCCTAGGTGTCATGTAATAGCCCAATCAGCCCCTGTAATTATACAAAGTGAGCACCTAACTCAAGGAAAACCAAGTCACAAGCCTGTCAATGACATTTTGATGGAGTCTAGGTGGAAGGAAGGAATAGATACCTTGGAGCAATCAGATTCCTTTTCTCCATGATCTTAAGGAGCAGACACCGAGAGAGGAGGAAGGCCAGTTACCATAAATGCAGAAATGGCACCATGACAGAATGGTCATGACTAGCTAAAGTCACAAGCAAACCAAAGTCATGGCAAAGCACAACACATTACATTAAAAGGGAGAAGACAGTGGTTGCCCCACAGGAGCAGAGACGGTCCAGCGAGGCTGTAAAGCCTGTGGGAAGCCTGAGCAGTCTCAGAATAACCTTTCCAAACTGCTTCATTCAGCTCCAGCCCATGTATGTCCTCCCAACCGTCTCCCAAAAGGAAAATAAAGAAGTTTGCTGCTTTCCTAATAGTAAAAATAAGACATCATAAAGCAAACTAAATATTTAAATACAATAAAGGTTTTAAAAAAAAAACACTGCAGCACTAATAATGTGTTGTTGAGTAACTATTAGACGTCTCCTTACACATATATTAATGATTTTTCATGGATGGCTTGTAGCTTGCATTTTTTTAACTTAAATTTCATGAACACATTTTCATGCTCATAAATATAGTTTTGTAACATTACTTCTCCTGGCTCATAGTATTCCACTGTGTCCGTATACCATAACCTCTAGCAGAAATGCCCTCATGATAGACATTTATATTGTTTCCAATTTAACTCTATAATAAGTAATGGGGCAATAAATCTACTGGAACACTCTGAATATCTTATAACATAGTTTTATTTAATTGTATAATTATTTTCTTAACTTAAGATTTTTAAAGTGGAATTATTGGGACATTGGGACAAGTGGTATATGCTTTTATTTTTGCTTCAGTAATAGCATTATTAATAGCAAATTACATTTCACAGGATTCAGATTTTTCTTAAATCATTGTTAACAAAAAGCATTGATCTGTTTCCAATCAAATAAGGTAAAGAATGTTATTATCTCATTCCTGTCTTAATTTGGTTTTCTTTGATCATTAAAGATAGTTTTGACCATTTGTATTTCTCCTCTTGTGACATATTTGTTCATAAACTTTTCCTACTTTACTATTAAATTGTTGACTTTTAATATTTATTTGAAGAATCATTTACAAACTAAGATCATTAACATTCTGCCTAGCATATATGTTGCAAATATTTTTCAAGTAACTTGTTTGCCTTTAAACTATGTGTATGGTCAAAAGTTTAAAAGAATGTATACTCAGAGCTATCAACATTTTATTATATGATTCCTGTTTTTTTTTGTCATACTTAAAATAGCCTTTCCAAGAATATAAAAATATTCATTTTAACTTTCTTTTAGTGTGCTTATGCATTCACTGTTTATATATTTGAGCCATATGGAATTTATTTTGATATGATTAAACTAGATACCCCACTGATAGAGTTATCTTAGCACCACTTACTAAATAATGTATTGTTTTTCCACTGGTTGACCTAAAATGCTACTTTTTATCATGTACTAAATTCCATGAAACATTGGCGAAACTGTGGACTTAATGGTAAAGCAATTTGATTCTGGAATTATAAAAACTTATATTCATACTAACTAAAACTGTATAACCTTGGACAACTTACTAAATCTATTTGTCTAAGCCTCAGTTTCCTTGTCTAAAATGTGGGGATAATAATGCCTCCTGGGACCACGTGAAAATTAAGTGATTAAAAAGTATACAAGGACTTCCTTGGTGGTCCATTGGTTAAGACCTCATGCTTTTACTGCACGGGACATGGGTTTGATCCCTGGTCAGGGAACTAAAATTTCTCACACCAAGTGGCAGGGCCAAGTAAAATAATATTATTAAACAAAATAGTATGCAGAAAACTTAGCCAGGCACATCTTATTAAGAAAGTTTCAGTAAAATTAGTTACTAGCTCTACTTGGGTTTATTACTGAATTTTCTTTTCAGTAATACTTTTAATGATTATGTCTTTATTATATAGGTTAATATCTATCAAAGCAAATATCTTGCATTCTTTTCTTAGAACTACCCTGGCCTTATTACATAATTATCCTTTAGAAAATAGTTACCTTCCTTGTAGTAACTTGAGTGTTATAATTAAAACAGTATTAATTACTTAATCTCTCTGAGCTTCCATTTAAACACATACAAACTGGGTATAATACCTACTTCTTTTAGTTTTTGCAAAGGTTGGGTATTAATGTAAACAAATTGCCTAATACAGCGTCTGAAGCATAGATGTTCCACAGTTGATAGTATTGTGACTATTGTAATCTTGACTTATCATCTGTCATGATATTTAGGCAAATTATAAAGACTTCATGCTTTAGAAAGTGGCAGACAAAATGCTGGATTGACAATGACTATTGTACAGAAATATATTCTAATAGTAAGCTTAAACTGAATTAAACCAAAGGACCCTTGAAGTGTATACAACCAGAAATGCAGGGCTAGTAGTACAGGGGCTGTCTTTTATACAATGATTAGAAAAACATTTCTGGTAGAGAAGGAAAAGAATGAGCATTTCAACTTCCATTACTCCATTGGGTCCAAGACAAAATAAAACCTTGGTGCTGAAACTGCAAATATCTCAGTAGTATTTTGTAGATCTTTCACATTAGGGTATGTGTGTAGGGGCACAGATGAAGGATGCTGTGGAGGTTTGTACTTTAGGATACTATAGCCTGAAAGGTAAATGAAAGTATGCACAGTTTTAAGGATGCTGATGGATTAAAAATTGAAATGACTTTGAGAAAATTGATCAATGAGCCATTTCCTAAGAGTAAGAGATCTCAGGAATAATGAAAATTACTAGATTTTTCTTCTTTCCCCCCTTCCTATCTTGCTATCGGTCTTCCTTCCTTCCTTTCCTCACTTATTCATTCAACAAGTAGGGCTTCCTCTGATAACCCACTATCTGTCATTAAGAAAATTGAAAATGTTTACCATCATCCTTTACTTCTTACAGAAGAAAGAGGAAAGAATTTCAGAACCCTAGTTGAGATAAATATCAGATGTATTATTATTTTTAATAAGCCTTCCAAGGGAGAGGAGTTTCTCATCCCAACTACCCACACAAAATACTTAAAATACAGTATCTTATCACTATGAGCATAAGTCTACCAGTTAAGAAGTAAGAAAAGCAGAAATAAGAAACAAATGCCTAACTCCTTTTTTTTTTTTTTGGTAATTTTCTGTTTTTGCAAATGCATTATAATCAACTGATGTCAGAATGTAAGAGCTTAGAATGCCTGTGATGCACTGCATAATATGCCATCTGGGCAAATCTGAAGGTTGCAGGCAGTCACCTTTCTTTTTGGTTCTGAGGTTATGTTCAGGAAGAGAACTGCAGTTGGTATCACATTGCACAAGCTCCCGGAGCTCGGAGAGAATAATGACAGGAATCAATAATGCTGTCTGGGAAATGGCTTAGAATAAAATATTACAGAAGGACACGAACATCACCCAAGGGGAGACTTCAGCGTTGATTAAATATGGCTGCCTCAGCTTTCTTCCACACAGTGACAGATGGAGAAGGAGTGCTTACTTTGGCTTTTGCTGCATTTTTTTGAACTAGGGTTACTCAGGTAGCATGAAAACAGGGCAGTGCATGCCAGTTCAGGTAGCTTTGCTGCACTTGGCTGCCCCCTGAAGGCCCAAACTGTACACACAGGCAGAGAATTCCCTCATTACACCAGCACAAGCTGACCGCAAGTTTCAAACGCTGATCGTAAGTTTCAAAGGCTGGTTCCTTTCAAAGTATCCTTGTGAAAAGAGATGAGCAAAATAAAATATTCACAGAGAGTTCTTCTTTTCACCAACCCCCATACCCCAAAGGAAATAAAAAGGATAATTCATTTGTCTAATTTAACAAAATATGTTAAATAATACATGAAGAACTCACAAAATACTCAGACTAAAAATTAGAATTCAAGACTATCTAGATAATGTCTAGGTTAAATCATATAAAAGAATAAACACGCATTTGCACTGCCAGTATCAATAAATTTTTCTAATTTCCTCTATGTGTAAATTACTGAATTTTGAAAAATATAACATGCCATTCCACAAAAAGAAATGTAATATTCTCCCTCCATTCCATCTAATTCTATGAGCTTATCATAGTGTTACGCTTTAAAAATTTTTTTTCCTACCAGCTTCTTATTTTGCCTTTTCAAAGAGCCCAAATTTAAAAAGAGAAACTTATTTTATCCCTGGAGTAAAAAATGTGGGTGGCAGAGGCCTTCAGTAGTCTGGGCACAGAATTTCCTCTGTGTATGAATGCCTCTGTCTCTGGGTGCCCTGGTGATTGGAGACACAGGTCCAAAAATGCTTGCTGCCTACTCAGCTCTGTTATAAACTTGATTGAAACCATTAGCTAGAATGTAATGAATTCCATGTGTCAGTCTTCTTTGGCATTTTTTTTAAAAGATAGAGTTTTTAGAACACATAATTGTGATAAATCCACTGTGGATAATTTTTTTTTTAACCAGGAGCCCTTCTGCATACACATTTTAAATAAATGAGCATTTACATATCCACTGTTGGTTTTAAATCCTGCTTTATAAATTTACAGTTTTAGCTACTTTTTCTAATATCTTACTCCTTGGGAATTATTGAAGTAGGAAGACAGATTAACTTCTTGAGGACACTGAACTCTAAACACTTTCTGCTGATAATTAGGCATATTTGAAACTCTTCCTCAAATACTGCATTCCTTTAGATTTTTCTATTAGAGAGCATTTTGGGGCTTTCAGTCTATTTCGCCAAAACTCAAGCTTAATAAATGTATTCTTTTAACGTTTTCATGTTCTAAAAGCAGTCTATTTTAAATAACTTACCTTTATTCAAAAGTTTCTTTTAGCCAGTATCATAAATGAAAACTGAAGAAAAATCTACTAGAATTTAAAAATACTGAAAGATCATAAATCTAAATTAAATTAGCAACTCTTTAAAGTTGTGAATTCAGATAATTAGGTAAATATAGTAACTTGAATCTAACAAAAGATTTTCCCCAAGGGTACAGTTATGTTCCTTTAAAATCTGTCAATAAAAAACAAAGGAAGTATCAATCTCTATTGGATAATATGCATTATCCATTCTTGAGTATCAAACATTCTGGGAAAAAAAATAGTAACTAAAAGCCAATTTCCCCTTATTTAAAATGGAAAAAAAATTAAAACATGCTAAATAATAACCCCCACCCATCAACAAAATTATTAAAGTCCAATAATTCCTATATATAAGTAAAAAAAGAACTAGTACAGTAGAATATAATATGCTGAAAATATCACTTCTTAATTACTGGACAGTTAACTTTGCTGTTAATACACAGTTGCTTTTTAGAGTACCATGACTTTCCTTAATAACAGCACCTTTATACATCAATTATATTTGGATATATAACAATTATATTTGGAATATAACATGAATCTTTTCTCACACACATGAGTTTGGGGGAACATTTTTTTTTTCCTTTAGGAATATCATCTAAGTAACCCTGAACCAAGGAAATGAGCATATTTTGTTATTGAAAGCCAGGAAGCATCGTGGGAAAATGCTAACGGGGGGACTTGGGCAGAGCGACCCAGTAACTCAATGGGCTGCCTCACTGGGAACTTATTTCCCTTTTACTGGAGAGTAGCAAGCCCAAGCTGGACAACTTTGTGATTGTGCTAGCACATTCTGAAGCTGCAGTAACAAACTACCACAAGTATGGTGGCTTAACAAGAAAATATTATTTTTTCACAGTTCTGGAAGCCAGGAGTCTGAAATCAAGGTGTCAGCAGGGTGGGTCCTTCTGAGGCTCTACGGAGAATCTATTCTACTTCCCTCCCTAGTTTTGGTGTGTGTGCTAAGTCACTTCAGTCCCGTTCGACTCTTTGCAACCCTAAGGACCATAGCCTGCCAGGCTCCTCTGTCCGTGGGATTCTCCAGGCAAGGATTCTAGAGTGGGTTGCCATTTCCTTCTCCAGGGCATCTTCCTGACCCAGAGATTGAGCCCATATCTCTTAGTCTCCTGCACTGGAAGGCAAGCTCTTTACCACCTGGGAAGTTTCTGGTGGCTGCTGGCAACTCTGAGCATCCCTTTACAGACACGGCTGCTCCACCTCTGTCGCTGTCTTTACATTCCCTCCTCCCTTCCCTTCTCTTCAAAGGACACTTGTCATTGGATTTAGAACACACCCTAATCCATAAGGACAGTGTCTTGAATTCCTCCACGTAATTACAGATTCAAAAACCCTTTTCCCAAATAAACTCAGATTTCTAGATAGTGGGTGGACATATCTTTCTTGAGCAATGGGGGTCACCATTCAATCCACTGTATCCTTTGAGCTTGTATGATAACATCTCAGCTCTGCTGGCTATCACGGTTACTGGGGCTGGGCAGCCATTGGTCACATGTCTTCAGCCACTGCCTCCATCATGATTGTCATCTGCTGAATAAAGGGAGGGAACAGAACTCCATTTACATCTTCAATGCAGACAATTTGATGTAACTTATTTTGTAAGATTTCTTTATTCCACCACAGCCTACATGTCTAAAAATGAAAAGTCAGGGGCCAAAGAGCTTTCCTAGGAGTAACCTTGTGGGAGGTTTGGATGGAACACGCATCAAGAAAACCTTGTTTTTTTTTTTATTTTTTTTTTAGCTTCCTTGCCTAGAAACTGCTTTTAATGCACCTTCATTAAAGTGTTCTCACAGAAATTATTCTAACTGAGAAGTCGAGTTTGGAGAATAAAACAAGGAGTGATCCAAACAAATGGCATGTTTGATGGCTCACTAGATTTTGTTGTGCATGCACGTGCTAAATCACTTGAGTCGTGTCCGACTCTTTTCAGTCCCATGGACTGTAGCCAGCCAGGCTCCTCTGTCCATGAGATTCTCTAGGCAAGAATACTGGAGTGGGTTGCCATGTCCTCCTCCAGGGAACTTCCAGACTCAGGGATCGAACCCACGTCTCTTATGTCTCCTGCATTGGCAGGCGGGTTCTTTACTACTAGCGCCACCTGGGAAGCCCCCAGATTTTGTTGCTTACTGCTAAGAGTAAAATTCGAGAACTTAGACCATAGCCCATCAAGAAATCAAACTAACAAACTTTGACCCAGTTTTTATTCATATGAAAAATAAAATTAATTCATGCTGCTTACATATGTGGGCAGATTGGGAGTTTATACAATTTTATAAACATACATTCGTGTTTGTATACCTCATGTGTACAACTTGCAAACACATATTCCTGGATGTCGTTGTTGAAGTGTTTGCTCTTATCAATTGAGTTTGCAGTTTTGCAATTTCCCCACCCCCTCTTCTTTCTTTTTCTCGTTTTTATTTTTTTAAGTAAAGTTTTCTTTCAAGTCCTCTACTGTTACCATATTTCGGCCATCAAAGTCCCCTCCTAGCCATTTTCATTTACCTTGTGACTCTGACCCTTTGTGAAGCTGAGCATTTTCAGAGTAAACCGATCCTGCAGGTCCCCAAGGATGTTATTCTCATTTATTCACTCAGCCCTTTGAATGGAGCAGCCCTCACTTGGCAGCCGTTCAGCAGACCAAGATTCAAAGAGCACACAATCCTTTTTCTTCCAAGGGCCTTTCAAAACCCAGTCCAAGGTTTGTCGAGGAGCTTTAATGGATGTCAGTCATTTAGCATGTTACATTTCATTCATGGCTGCCAGGGAACGTGATGAGTAGAGAAGGAATAAAAGAAAACAGGCAGACAATGGGGCTAAGGGATAATTTTCTGAGGCTTTTGTGACATGACATTATAGAGGGCATTTTTGAGCTGCCATTACTCATAGTGGAGAGTTAAAATAGAGGAGGTAATAATGTGCTTGTATCTAAAGCCCCACCAAAGCCTCCCAAACAACTTCAGAGCCAGGCTTTCAGGAAACTGGGGATCAGTTTGAAAGGTGGGTGCTGTGGATCTAAGACAGCTGTTTGGTGAGACCCTACTGTCTCCCCAGGTGGGTGATGGAGGGATGGAGTCCCTTTTGTGCCATCTGCTTGGTCACCTCTGACAGCTGGTTCTCCCTTTCTGAACATCAAAATGTTTGGGGACAGTCTCTGGGGACTGGCAGTAAGACAGGAGAGCTGAGTGACAGTCCCAGGGGGCACAGAAGGGGGAAAGGAGGCGAGGACTCAGGACTGCATACCTCTGTACCTGCCAACTGGTGTGTCACAGACGGGCTAAAATTACTGGCTATTCAATTATCTGATTAAAGAGAGTCTTTCATTTGAGGCTTTTTAAAAAAATCCAGACTGAAATCTAAACCTTCTAGAAAGTTACCCACCCCCCATCCAACTTTTTTAACTCGGGCATAATCAACATTTGAGGGGGAAATGATAAAAAGGTACAGGGAGAAACACTTTGTCACTGGCTCCAGGCCATAAATTGTTCTGGGATTTTTCTTTCTTTTCTGCTTTTTCTCTTGGGTCTGACAGCCATGTTATGAACTTACTTGAAACTACTGCTATCAGATTTAATCTGACTTACCTTTACACACACACACACACACACACACACACACACACACACACACA